>JAODAL010010523.1:0-104659 GCA_025379985.1 Phyllomedusa bahiana | reverse complement strand
GAGAAAGATTCTGAGCTAATGTAAACAGTAGAGTAATTAGTGTCTTTTGTCTGAAAGATCAGATAACAAACAAGCTCTCACTGCTGGCCAAGACCTGTGTGATGACATCACTCCCTGCTATCAGATAGAACAAACAGCAGGGGGGAGAAGTACACAGGTTCTTCACTTGTGGAACCAGAGAGAGCACAGAAGGTGATAAAATCATTTGTAGCTCCTGAACAACAAGAAAATTAACACAATATATTTGGAAAACGTCTTCATTTAGTGTTCCCAACATGTTGAAAGCTAATCTTTGTAGCGAGATAAACCCCTTTAACCCTCTGTTCATGTCATCAGTTGGAAGAGAGGTAGAACTTTAGACCGGGCAGTAGGAGACACTTTCCCAAAGTGATCTGACTGCAGCTGAACCCAACCAAAACGTAGCCATATCCCTTTTGTCAAAAATGGAAATGGAAGGGATTGTCCGTATGTATTCCGTTATGTATTCTATATGTTCCTCTATTATTCCTCCTGGACATTAAGAAGGACATTGACAAATGGGTTTTACCACCCCCTCTTGTCAATGTGTTGCTTCACCCCCTGACATCATCCGAATTGTGTAGGATGGGAGGGAGACGCCTTCTCAACAAGGGGAATAGGAACATCCATTTGTCAATTTAGTCATACATTTGCAGGAGGGATAACAGAGGAACACGCAAATGTAGAGGTCAAAGAAACACTGCTAAATTACTTATGGGTAATGCTATAGTTGCTATAGTTTATGCTAAAGTTACTAAAACATACATATCGGTAGAGCCAACAGGTTCGATTTAATGGGGTTGTCTCACTACATGGATTGCTGCTTTTTATCTTAAAGATCTTCCAAAAACAAGTCACTTTCCAATATGTGTCCATTACCAGTGTCCTACCTATTCTGAGATATCACCTCTTGTATGGGCTGCATCAGCTCCTCTGGTCGCTATAGCTACAGACCTGTTCAATCTCTCCTTATTGGCTGCAAGCACTGGTGGCTATATCTACAGACCTGTTCAATTTCTGATAGGCTGCCGCACTGTATGCTATGATAGACTGGCTTTCTACTGCAGCCTAGCAGAAGCCAGTAAACACGCCCCTGAATTAAAAATGAAACCGAGAAAACAGGACTGAGGTAAGATGAATCAATGTAGTGAGACAACCCTTTAAAGGGAACCTGTCAGCTACTTAATGCTGCGCGAATGACCGCCAGAACGAAATCGCTGTGGATTTTACCGTGAAATGATGCAGAATTTCAAGGTAAAACACCCAGTGACGTTGGGCCGAGTACAGGGAGAAGCCCCTGGCAGAGATGAGTCCATTGTACGGCTTCTGCCCGCCTTCTCCGCTTTACAGACCACTCTCTTCTATGTTTGCCTACAGCAAGGGTGTCAAACTGCGGCCCTCCAGCTGTTGGGAAACTACAACTTCCATCATGCATTTATATAATTTATGACAGTGGGCATGATGGGAGTTGTAGTTTCCCAACAGCCGGAGGGCCGCAGTTTGACACCCCTGGCCTACAGGGAGGGAGCTGTCACTTTAGAGGAGTAGCCACCACTCCCATGAGACGACAAGTCCGATGTGTTTCTTCCCCGTACCTGACCCAACTTGCTGGATGTTTTACCCTGAAACTCTGCAGCGGTGTTTCAGGGTAAAACCAATCGACAAGTTTAGTTCTGGCCTCGGCTTAAGAATTTTCAGAGCAGCATTTTTGCTAATATGAAAAATACGAAAAAAATTTAGGTTCTTAGTGCACATTTTTTATCAAAACTGTAAATGCCCACCCAATTCAGGTGGGAACCTACACTACATGTTACCTCTCTAGGTGTCTGTCAGACCTTCACATTTCAGGGTTAGAAGATTCCAGCTATAAACCTGATCAGGTTAAAAAACCTGTGCAGGTGGGTGGAGTGCAAAAACCAAGCTGGGGACCACCATTTCCCCATACAGACAGTCAAAAAAACCAAATCTGGTTAGCACATCCATTTTGAAGAATAAACGTATAGGTGCACACTGGTGTGGCAGTCAAAAGGTATGCAAACACAATACAATATCAGCAGCACTCTATAGACACTAAAAATGGTCAAAGAGGACAGAAGAATTTTATGGAAAAGCATTTCTGCTACTTTGGAATATATGAAAGTATTTGAGGTTCTTAGTGCACATTGTGTATCAAAACTGTAAATGCCCACCTACCGCGGCAAGGTGACCCCAATTCAGGTGGGAACCTACGCTGCGTGCTACCTCTCTAGGTGTCTGTTCAGACCTCCACACTTCAGGGTTAAAAGGTTCCTGCTATAAACCTATCTGGTTAAAAAAGCCTTCGCTCGTGGGCAGAGTGCATCAACCAATCTGGGGAATACCACTTCCCCATACAGACAGTCAAAATACAAAATCTGGTCAGCACATCCGTTTTGAAAAATAAATGTATAGGTGCACACTGTTGTGACAGAAAAAGCTATGCAAACACAATACAACATCAGTAGCACTCTAGAAACACTAAAACACAGTCAAAGAGGAAAAATTATTTTTGGAACAGCATTTCTGCTAATATGAAAAATATGCCGTGGTAGGTGGGCATTTACAGTTTTGATCAAAAATGTACACTAAGAACCTCAAATTTTTTCATATATTCCATGTTAGCAGAACTGCTGTTCCAAAAAATTCTTATGTCCTCTTTGACTGTTTTTTAGTGTTTCTAGAGTGCTACTGATGTTGTATAGTGTTTGCATAGCTTCTGACTGCCACAACAGTGTGCACCTATACGTTTAGGCCATGTTCACACGGCTTAAAATGGGCCGTATTTCGGTCCGTAATTACGCGCCGAAGTGCGCAAATTACGGGCTGAAAACGGCCATTCATTACGGTAATCACAGTTCTCATAGAGAACTATGGATTACGTCTCCTCTCCCTGCTGGCGAATACGCCGAGGGGGGAGATAATTGACAGTGTGATTTACTAGCGGCGTCATATAGCGCCCGCTGTAGCAGTGATTCTTTAGGGGTCGGCGAGGTGCCGGCCCCCCGCTCCCTCCCCGGCCACACGGCGTAACTGCAGGGCGTAATTGCGCCCCGCAGTTAACCCGTGTGAACATAGCCTTATTTTTCAAAACGGATGTGCTGACCAGATTTTGTATTTCGACTGGCCTCTGTTTAGACATTACCTGAAATATGGAGGAAGGCAAGGTGTGAAAGACCTATCTTCTTTGCCGAATGCTCACTATAAACGTTTAGCTCATAAAGCTGTCAAAGAATTGACCACATGTCGAAATGTTTCCATGTCTGCTGTGGACTTTATTTTAAAGTGACTGATAACTCTATTCCCCTAAGTGGTGGAGCACTTCAGTCAAACATTTAGGACGTGAGCAAGAAAATGGCCAAAGACTTGAAGCTAGACACCTGCATGGCAGAGGCATGAGGAACCACATAACTGTGAGGAGGAGAGTTTGATAGCTTGTATTGATCAAGACTCAGTTCTGTCTACTTGCCCTTATCGGGATAGTCTTGGTGCCCATATCTAGCTCGTACAGCCAGAATGTATAGACCTCCATCACAAATCGATGAGGCAAGTTTAACTCCTTAACGACTGCCCGCTGACTTTAGATGTCGGCTGGTGCAGGTCGTTCGTCTGCAGCGACGTCTTTAGATGTCTTTGCAGACATCGGGTTTGCGGCGACCAGGCGCCGCAGCTGCGCTGAGATCGGGGCTGTACTACACACTGTACTAAACAGCCCTGACCCCAGAGCATCTCCTGCAAGCACCGGGGAGCGGAGGTAACCTCCGCAACCCGGTGCTTTAACCCTTTGATTGCAGCGGATCGTCACCACAGCGCAATCAAAGGGTTTCCCTGCTCTGTCGAGTGATCGGAACACCCGGTGACCAGACAGAGCTCGGGGAACGGCTGCACAGTCAGCCCTGGTGACCTAGAGTAGCCCCAGAGCTGTCTGTGTAAGAAGCCAGCGATCAGGGCAGACTGTGTGCTGTCCTGATCATTGCCTTTGTCAGACTGACACAGATTATAATTTATTAGCATATTTATATTTGCTAATACATTACTAAGTGTTAAAAAAAAAAAAAATGCAAAACAGTTCTCCCTTCATGGGATAAAAAAAATAAAATAAAAACAGATTAAAAATAATAAAATAAAAATGAATAAAAAAATAATAAAATAAATATTTAATAAAAAATAATTGTGCATACATTACACTCAAAAAAAAAACTACACATATTAAGTATCCACACAACCGTAAGAACCTGCAGAATTAATCTAACAAGTTATGAAGTGTGACATGTAAATGATGTAAAAAAAAAAAAAAAAAAAAAATTTAAATTAAAATTCTGCAATTACTTACAAGTGAAATTAAACTATTCCCCATAAAGTACAACTTGTCTCGAATAAAACGAGGCCTCATCCAACTGCGTCATTGAAAAAATAAAAAAGTTACAACTGTTGAAACGCAAGGAGGCAAAAACTAAAAAAATGTTCTGGTCATTAAAGGGGTTTTGCCACGATGTAATGTTGACGTGGAAACCTCCAAAATGGGGTTTTAATCACTTTTCTAAATATATGTGATTACAAAAATTGCAGCCTGAGAGAGCTACAGCCTTCCTTACCTGCCCTTGGTTACTTCAAAGTTTGTATTAGATACGGCCGCTTGCGCAGAGAGAGCTTCTTATCTGATGAGACTGAGCTGCAGAAGTTTTCAAGGCACCGGGTAGCAATATGTTTTCTTTTGTATACAGAATAAACTAGTTGTAGTGTGATTAGATCCCTGCTTTATCTGAAGACAGAGAACATGAAGGAGCTTTCAAGCTGCTGATGAGAAAAGGTGTTGTCTTTTGTATACAGAATCCACAAGTTGCAGTTTGATTATTTCAGAGAACATGTCACCGATCCCTTATGCAGCTTTGTGCTCTGGCTGTGTGCGTATCTCTCTCTTTCTGCTCCGTGATTTGTTTAAATTTGATTCTTAGCAGATAATGATCCTCCTGGCTAAACCACTTTATCTACTTTTATGGCCCGGGGATTAAGGGGTTAGAGGGCCCGTTCTTTTACATTAAAAAGTCTTATTTGCATGGTGTACCTTGTCATACCATTAGTGATGCTTGTAGAGGGCAGCAATGGAGATGGATGAGGGCAAGTTTTGGACTTGTTGTCCTATGAGTGTTTTCCACTGAACAGAAGTGGCTGTTCTCCAACAAAGAGTGGATGTGCTCTGCTCCTAAGGCTATGTTCACATGGCTTATTTTGGGACAGATTTCCTTACTGCGCGAATTACAGCTGAAATCCGTCCCAGTCATGAGAACTATGGAACTATGGATTCCGTCTCCTCTCCCCACTCGCGAAATACGGCGAGCGGGGAGAAAGTGTTTACCGCCGTGGATAATGAATGTCTATGGGGCCGACCTCCCCGCTCCGGAGCACACGCCGTGATTGCGGGCGAAATCCGTCCCGCAATCACGCCGTGAATAAGCCGTGTGAACAAAGCCTTAGAGTAGAAATGCCTGTGACCAGTACAGGGAGGAATACTTGAGCTGAATTCCATGTCCCAATTTTGTACTAATTACCTTGACTCCATATTATCCTAGGTGACAAACAAGAAGGACATGCCGTGGAGCATCCCAAGATTAAAGACGACGTTAAGGTTGGAGAAGTAGACAAAGACTCGGTCATTAAGAAGGAGCCACCTGCAGATGTACAGCAGGAAGTACCGAAAAAAAGAGGCCGATAAAGTTGCCATCCCGGCACCTGACAAAAAACTAGCGCTGGAGAACGCCGAGCTGAAGAAAGCTCTAGATAACAGGGTGAAGGTGCAAAATGCTGAGGTCAAGAAGATTGAGGATAATCAGGTCGCTCAGAAAGAGGAGCCACAGAAGAACGAAATTCCCAACCTTGGAGCGGCAGCCGAGCCCGCTGAAAAACAAGCTGCGGAAAAATTCAATGTACAGAAACCTGCACAGAAAGAGAAGGAGGCGCTGAAGATCGAAGAGCAGGTCATCCCCAAAGATAAGGACACTGTGAAAGAAGCAAAGGAGAATGGTGTCCTAGACTCTTCTGATAAAGAGGTCAAGGTGAAGGATCCTGCTGCTGCTGCGGAGCAAATCGTAAAAATAAGAGTAGATGCCTTAGAGCAGCAGAATGCAGAAGAGGTTCAGGATGGACAAGAAGCCAGAGAGGTCGGTAAGGTTCAGCAATTAGATCAGGACCTGCAGAATCAAGGCCAAAAACTCAACCAGGCCAAAGTAGCGGCAAGACCTGGAGACGCCATAGATCTGGTTGAAGAGCGCAAAGTAGAGGCTGTGCCAGAGGCTAAAGTGGATGGGGCGGCGCCAGATAATGATCAGGGGAAGCCGAACAGGGACCTTAAACTTCAAGGTGACTTGGACCTCAGAAGAAGGAAGAGAGACCTCGGGATTGAAGAACACATGGAAAAAGATGGAACTCATATAATCGGTTTCAACCCAGCACCCGACCCAAGAGTTAACGATCTTCATGCCGCCCTAGAGACCCACATGAACGCTGCGGCTAAGGCCGCTCTGCAGGTGGTGTTCAGCCGGCAGATCAAGCACGTTGTGGAACGAGAGGAAAGATGATGATAATGGAAGGTGGCTCCACCTTAGGTGAGGCTCACCGAGGATTTCACAGGCTGGGTCGTGATGGGACTGTTACATGGAAGAGAAGGGGGAATGGGTCTAATGTGACCAATTATGGGACTCTGCGTTGATTGGCCATTCCTAATGATAGAGGTGGTCAGGACTGATCAGAAGGAACCTTTGCTAAATATGCTGCAAACTCAACCAATTCTGTACCTCTCAGGTATTGACGCCATAAGTCAGATCTTGTAGAAGCACACGTGAAGCGCCGCCACGGTGGGACGTAACCAACGTCCTACCCATTCCAATGGCGGCTTCTACTGCCAATTAAAGGGGTTTTGCCACAAAGTGAATTCCTTACCTCTTATCTGCTCACGAGAGAAGATAAACAAAGCATGCGGAGTCAAGGGGAGAAGAAGAGGGGCTGAGATCGTCTGCAAAGTTTACTCAAATAATTACATAACAACCAGTGGATTTCCTATACAACAGACAGCCTCATACACTGCACTTTTCTCCCCAGCCCCTTGCAAGCTCCTTCATGTTCCCTGTCATCAGATAAGAAGTGCAAACAGGCAAGCGCGGCCAGATCAGCTCCTGTCAGTGTCCTGGTTGTGTCTAATGTAAACTGTCAGGAAACTAATGGGGACTGAGCAATGCTGTAGCTCTCACAGGCTTCACTTTTTGTAATCACATATATTTAGAAAAGTGATTAATTACCCATTTTTGGGGATCCCACGTCAACATTACATCGTGGCAAAACTCCTTTAAGACAACGAGTCATGTACCAATCACCAGAGAAACCTTGTCTTTTCTTCAGATGTGGTGATTCGTCTCTTCCATCCCGACATTTTCATGGAGTGATGCCTTCAGAACTGAACTGCACTTTGTATGACGAGGAGGTGATCACTTTCTAACCTTGTGCCTTTACCTTAATGTTCGCCTGTGCTGTGTTTGAACGTTTGTCCTCCTGACTCCATCTATTAAACATGATCACCTAGTGTCTGCTCCTCTGTCCTTAGCAAGAGCCTACAGTTTGGGTTGAGCATTGTGAGTTACTATAGTACATGAAAACTAAGCAAGTATCTGAAACTGGCCTAAGGCAACTTCATATTGATGCAATACGGCTGAATTATAGTGTCGTATTATAGCTGGATGAGGTGGCCTCCATTCTGCATCCCCTGATACCACAGGATAAGCCTTAGGCTAGGTTCCTATATGCATTGCAGACTCCACAAATAGTGCTGGGAAAAATAGAGCAACACTTACCGTGTTTCCCTGAAAATAAGACACCCCGAAAGTAAGACAGAGCAGAGATTTTGTTGAATTCCCTAATATAAGGCACCCCCGAAAATAAGACATAGTGGAAATCATTGCTGCAGCTCCCCATACACAGGGCCGTCCCTAAGGGTGGGCAGAGAGAATGGGGTGGAGGGGAGGGGTGTTCCCAAGCCCCGCTCACCCCGAGAAACGGCCCTGGGACATATTGTTGTAGCAGAGTGTTGAAGGACCTGTGCAGGGAGGTCATGTGACTGATGTCACCACAGGTCCTGAACATCCCAGGACAGGAGACAGAAAGTGTACAAGTAAGTGAGGGATGGGGGGGGGGGGGGGACGAACACAGCAATGATACTGACACACACACACACACACACATCTCACAGGATGGCTGACGGGGAATGCTGGGACTTCTAGTTCTACAAGTCCCAGCATGTCACATTTGCCATCCTTTTGAGATAAGTGCAGCTGCAATAAAATGTCCTTTACATACATATATCCTATGGTTTGTGACTCTAAACATTAAGATATATATACACACACCCTAGTATAGCATGCTGTAATTTATTCATGGAAAAATAAGACACCCCCAGAAAATAAGACAGCGTCTTATATTAATTTTTGCTCCTAAAGATGCACTATGTCTTATTTTCAGGGAAACAGGGTAGACTGTTTTTTACAGTACAATGATGAACACTATTCTGGACCCAGTAATAGTCAGTGTGGTCGACCTTTTAACAGGTCCAGCGAACCTAATAATTGAACATTTTAGGGATGATGATCTATCCCCTTAAAGGGAACCTGTCCCATAGGTTATGCCCCCCTTCCTGAGGACAGCACAAGCCAGTGTCAGACCTGCTGTTCCCAGCGCTGTGTCCCTTATTGTGTAAGTTGCTGCAGTTTTGGTGTATTTAATTCTCAAATATGACGTTTTCAGCCAGAAGAGTCATTCAAAGAGTCCGTTTTTTCCATGCCCCGCCCACCTGAGGCTAGCCCCGCCCACCTCAACCGACAAACCTATTACTTTGAATAGGTAGAAACGTGAATAACTGTCAGTGGGCGGGGTTTAGCCTTTGGTGGGCAGGGCTAACACCTGCTCATGAATAAGATTTGAGCATTAAATGCTCTGAAACTCCAGCATCTTACAGAATAAGGGACACAGCGCTGGAAACGGCAAATCTGACACTGGCTTCTGCTGCCCTCAGCAAGGTGGGTAAAAACTATGTGACAGGTTTTCTTTAAAGATCAGGCAGAGGGCTCAAGAATCACTCAGCCTGATCATAGAGAAAACCATGTGGCTGTTGAGTTACAGCTGCACAGTCCTCTCTACTCCCTCCCTGCATTCATTTCTATAATTAGGGAGGATAAAGGAAGTCAAATGATTAGCTGAGCTGTCTGTTACGGAGGTAGTGCTGGACCACGGAGGGGTAAGGATATTAATTTTGACAAAGTGGTCGTCCAGGATTAGAAAAACATGGCGGCTTTATTCCATAAAAAGCGCCGGTCCTGTCCATGTGCTGCGTGTGATCATTCAGCTCGGCTCTGTTCACTTCAGTGGAGCCGAACTTGTTCTGACAGAATCGATGGATTTTGTTTCCAGAAGGAAGCAGCCATGTGTTTAGTCCTTCACATCCCCTTTGACAAGCCCCACGGTTGCAGCCATAAACACCTTTATTACTTTAGACCACCAGGAAGACTGACCTTAAGCCCAACTGGATTAGAGAACCAAGGACACAGACGGCCTCTTTTCTATCCGAGATTGCAGGGAATGTTAGGGTCTGTTCACACGGCTTATTTTGATGCGGTTTTTGGAGTATTTCTGCTCCCAAAACAGCATCAAAAAAGCCTCCAAAACGCCCCTACTTCATTTTCATTGATTCCTATGTAAAGCAGCGCTGTACACTTGATCTTAGCCAAGTGGCCGAGAAGCGATAACCCTGAATGGGGCTGGACCAACCGCCCGACAGGCCTAGACATTTACCACTTCACGGCCAGCTGGCCTAGCTCACGTAACCCAAAATGTGCCAATCCGCATATGGGGGCCGGCCGAAACCGGCCCATTGCAACCTCCCACAGACCCCACCTCAACGGAAGAACCTGTGTCAAGCTGCGTCAGCGGCCGGGATTCTACCACCTAAGGTCAGGTTCACACGATTTATTGCCGCTTGTACAATATGCGCCGCAATGCGTCGTGTCTGTCGGGAGCTTCCGGGGGGGAGGCGGCAGCCATAGACATGCATTACTTGCGTGGCACGTATTCACCGCAAGTAATTGACAATTCACTTATCTCCCCGCGCCTACAATACGATCGTTCTCTATGAGAGCTATGAATTACCATAATGTCGGGGCGCATCTCGCTGCAAAAGGGGGCCCAAAAACGCGGGGAAAAACGCACCGAAATTACCCCGTGTGAACATACCCTAAAGGAACTCCGCTTATCACTCGCACAGATGTCGCAGACCCTATCCGCGGCTCCTGCTGCCCACCCACGACGCACCGTCTGCTCCGTCACAACTGTTTCCACAACGCCAGAGGGAGGCCGTTAATGGGGACTAAGTCTTTGCCCAATTCCCAATTCTTCCACCCTGCTTTTATAATTACAAACTCACCCACACAACCAAAAATGATGTTCGCCAGGACCGCTCAATACATTGCAAATCTTCTCAGTAGCAGCAGCCCACACAATATTTGGAGTTCTCCACAGCGCCAATGCCTCGATCAATTGTCTTCCCAGTACCTCATTTTCCAAACAACTCCTGGTACTCAACAGA
Source organism: Phyllomedusa bahiana (assembly GCA_025379985.1). Classification (NCBI taxonomy): domain Eukaryota; kingdom Metazoa; phylum Chordata; class Amphibia; order Anura; family Hylidae; genus Phyllomedusa; species Phyllomedusa bahiana. The sequence continues at coordinate 94,005 of JAODAL010010523.1, read as the reverse complement.
CAGGAGCTAAGCAGCCACAACCCCACCGAGCAGCAGCTGAATCTACAAGACATTATTTGTGGGGACGTTGCCTGCCCTGGTGAAAAGGGGGCTTCCCGGTACCCCGCCCTCCTTGGTTTAAAGTGGGGCTTCTGCGTGTACCTGCCTCTCCTTGGTAAAGTAGGGCTTCCGCGTGTACCTGTCTCTCCTTGGTAAAGTAGGGCTTCCGCGTGTACCTGCCTCTCCTTGGTAAAGTAGGGCTTCCGCGTGTACCCGCCTCTCCTTGGTAAAGTAGGGCTTCCGCGTGTACCAGCCTCTCCTTGGTAAAGTAGGACTTCCGCGTGTACCCGCCTCTCCTTAGTAAAGTAGGACTTCCGCTTGTACCCGCCTCTCCCTGGTAAATTAGGGCTTCCGCGTGTATCTGCCTCTCCTTGGTAAAGTAGGACTTCCGTGTGTCCCCGCCTCTCTTTGGTAAAGTAATGCTTCCGCGTGTACCCGCCTCTCCAAAGTAAAGTAGGGCTTCCGCTCGTACCTGCCTCTCCTTGGTAAAGTAGGGCTTCCGCGTGTACCCGCCTCTCCTGGGTAAAGTAGGGCTTCCGCGTGTATCCGCCTCTCCTTGGTAAAGTAGGGCTTCCGCGTGTATCCGCCTCTCCTTGGTAAAGTAGGGCTTCCGCGTGTACCCGCCTCTCCCTTGTAAAGTAGGGCTTCCGCTTGTACCCGTCTCTCCCTGGTAAAGTAGGGCTTCCGCGTGTACCCATCTCTCCCCTTAGGCTCCCCCTCTTTTTTCGGAACTTAGCCAGGAGGTCAGGTGACAGATTGGCCTCAGGTTCCCACGAACGCTCCTCAGGCCCGAACACCTTACAATCTATAAGAAAGAACCGCTTCCCCCTCACTGTTTTCTCTGCCAGCACCTCCTTGACCTCAAAGATGTTATCAGAGTTGGCCACGGGAGAAGGCGAGACAGATCCACGGGAGAAGCGATTCAGCACCACAGGCTTGAGGAGTGAAACATGGAAGGCGTTCGGGATACGTAGAGTGGGAGGCAGGCGGAGCTTGTAGGACACCGGGTTTAGTTGCCGAAGTACCACAAAAGGGCCTAATTTCTATCTGGGCACCTTGAAGCGAATGTACTTGGCAGATAACCAAACCCTACCCATCCGGCTTAAATATGGGGGGGGGGGTCTCCGGTACCTGTCAGCCTGGGCCTTGGTGCGAGCGGAGGCCCGTAGAAGGGCCTGTCGTGTGACTTGCCAAAGTGCCTTGATGTCCCGTACTTGGACATCTACGGCAGGAACATGACACGAGATAGCCAGAGGGAGAGGCGGGCAAGGATGTAGCCCAAATACAACAAAAAAGGGAGAGGCTCCAAACAGACCTGAGTCTAAGGAATTATACGAAAATTCTGCCCAGGGAGGGGGTCATACCAGTTATCCTGACGGGTGATACAAAAGTCATAGTAGGTACCTAAAACATGGTTGACCCTCCTACCTTCCCTTTGGTTTTTGAGGGTGATATAAAAGACGAGAAGTCCAGCTGAACCTGCAACTGAGCACACGAGCCCCCAAGAATTTTGACACAAACTGGACCCCCCTATCCGAGACAATATGCAATAGAAGCCTGTGTAGCCGAAAAATGTGGTGGAAGAAGTGCTGGGCCAGCTGGGGGCAGAGGGTAACCCAGGCAGGGGAACAAAGTGAGTCATCTTTGAAAATCTATCAGTCACTACCCAGATGACCGTGTTACCGGAGGAGGGCGGGAGGTCAGTAACAAAATCCATGGCTATGTGGGACCAAGGTCTTTCTGGCACCGGAAGAGGCAGAAGCAGACCCACGGGTCTGAGACGAGGGACTTTGTTACGTGCACAGGAGGCACAGGCCAGGACAAAGTCTCTAACGTCTTGAGTGAGAGTGGGCCACCAATAGTAGCGAGAGATCAATTGTAAAGACTTGTGGACCCCAGGATGGCCCGCTGTTCGAGAGGAAAGTCCCCATTTATGGATCTAGAGAGGGTGTCCGCCCTGACATTCTTTTCGGCAGGCCGAAAGTGGAGGAGGAAGTTAAAACAGGCGAAGAAGAGCGACCACTGGGCTTGCCGAGGATTCAGTCGCTGAACAGATTGGAGATACAGGAGAGTTTTGTGATCAGTGAAGATCTCAATGGGATGGCGAGCCCCCTCCAGCAAGTGTTGCCATTCTTCTAAGGCTAACTTTATGGCCAGTAGTTCACGAAGGTCTTGGAAAATAAACCACAAGTACGCAATCTCCCAGAGGAGGACTTTTGAAGAAGGACTGTGCCGGCACCTACTGAGGAAGCGTCCACTTCTAGGACAATTGGGCGCTGCGGGTCCGGGCGAGACAGAACAGGAGCTGAAGCGAATGCTGCTTTAAGACGATTAAAGGCTTCTAGGGCTGCGGGAGGCCAGGATTTGGGGTTAGCATTCTTCTTGGTGAGGGCCACCAGTTGGGCCACCAGCGTGGAGAATTGGGGAACGAACTGCCTGTAGTAGTTTGCGAACCCCAAAAAAACGCAGGATGGGACCGGAGACCCACCGGTCGGGGCCACTGCAAGACCGCTGAGAGCTTGGAGGGATCCATCTGGAGACCTTGATCCGAATCGATGTACCCTAAGAAGGGCAGCGAGGTGCGTTCAAAGAGGCATTTCTCCAGTTTGGCATAAAGCTAGTGGGTGCGGAGACGTCTGAGCACCTGGCGGACGTGGTTTCAGTGAGTCTCTAGATCTGGAGAGAAGATTAAAATGTCGTCCAGATAGACAATGACAGAGACGTAGAGAAGGTCGCGGAAGATCTCGTTGACATAGTTCTGGAACACCGCCAGAGCGTTGCAGAGGCCGAATGGCATGACGAGATATTCGAAGTGGCTATCTCGGGTATGAAATGCCGTCTTCCATTCGTCGCCTTCCCGGATACGAATCAAGTTGTAAGCTCCGCATAAATCCAACTTGGAAAAAATTTTCGCGCCACTCAGGCGATTGAACAGCTCCGAGATCAGAGGCAGGGGGTATCGATTCTTTATGGTGATTTTATTTAGTCCACGATAATCGATACAGGGCCGGAGAGTTCCATCTTTCTTTTCGACAAAGAAGAATCCGGCCCCCGCAGGCGAGGACGACTTGCGTATAAAGCCCTTACGGAGATTCTCCTGAATATACTCCGACATCGCCTTGGTTTCCGGGACAGAAAGAGGGTAGACTCTGCCTCGGGGAGGAGTAGTACCGGGTTGCAGGTCAATAGGACAGTCGAACGGCCGGAGTGGGGGAAGAGTTCCGGCCTGTCTTTAGGAAAAGACGGCTAGATCCTGGTAAGGAGTGGGCAGACCCTGCAGAGGCTTCGTAGGCTTTACAGAGGCGGAACGTAGAGCAGGACGGGGTACAGAGAGGCATCGCGAGTGGCACGCGGGCCCCCAACGGACAATGTCGCCAGTGTTCCAGTCCAGGGTCGGAGCATGCTCTTGCAACCACGGAAGGCCCAGGAGGATTTCAGAAGAGGAGCGAGGCAGAACGAGAAGTTTCAGACTCTCTTTGTGTAGAGCGCCTATCTGCAAGGTGAGGGGCGCAGTGCAGAAGCGAATAGCATCCTTGAGGCACACAGAGGAGACGAACACGGGCTTCTGCAGAGGAGTCACCGGGAGACGAAACTTGGACACAAGCGCGTGGCTGATAAAATTTCCAGCGGACCCTGAATCAAGGAGGCGGTGGCTTGAAAGCTGCTGTCCGGTGAAATTACACAGAGCACGGGGAAAGGTCCCGACCGGGAGAGGCCGCACTGACACCTAGGGAAAGCCTCTCCTGCGAGCCCTAGGTGCGGGAGTTTCCCGGACCACCGACAGTCCCAATGAAAATGGCCAGAAACGCCACAATAGAAACATAGCTGCCTCAGACGATGCTGTGAGTATTCTTCCTGGGTCAGGTGGGCTCTCTCGACCTGCATGGGTTCGTCTGCGGGAACCATTGGTGGAGGAAGTGGAGGTCATTGAAAAACGGGAGCCAGACGAGGTAGCCGGCGTGGTCGGGTGACCTCCCGTTGGAGGCGGAGCTCTTGTTGGCTCTCGACAAACCGTATGTGATTCGGGTGGCCAACCGAATCAGTTCGTCCAGAGTGGATGGCAGATCCCAACCAGCGAGCTTGTCTTTAATGCGCCCCGAGAGGCCTTGCCAGAAGGTTGCCAACAGCCTCATTATTCCAGTCCAGCTCAGAGGCTAGGGTGCGGAACTGCACAGAGTATTGACCCACATTGGAGTCGCCCTGACGGAGACGAAGCAGAGCTGCGGCAGAGGAGGAGGTGCGGCCAGGTTCCTCGAAGACGGTGCGGAATCCCTGGAGGAAGGCTTGTAGATTCGCTGTCGAAGGATCTCCTCGGTCCCACAGCGGAGTGGCCCAAGCCAGAGCTTCGCCCGTTAGGAGGCTAATTATGAAGGCCACCTTAGCCCGCTCGGTAGGGAATTGATGTCCTAACATCTCAATGTGAATTGAGCATTGACTGATGAAGCCTCTGTACTTCTTTGGGGTCTCCATCATAACGTGAAGGGAGCGGCAGATGCAGAGAAGGTCCCGATGCAGGAGCAGGTAGAGAAATGGCTGCAGGAGCAACTGGGGCTGGCGTGGAGGCGGCAGCCACAGGCGGAGGTAGACGGGCCGCAAGGTTCTGCATCATGGCCGTGAGCTGGTCAATACGCTGGCTCTGCTGTGCGACGGCCGTCGTGACGTCCCGGAGTTCGGGCAGAGGTACCCTGGCGGAATCCAGGGCCAGACTGTACTGTAAGGGTTCAGAGGATTCGCTGGACCACCGCAAGGATGATAGTTAAGTCACGCCAGGGAGCGGAGTCTAAGTAGCCCCCGGTATTCACCAGAGCCCGCCGCAAAGCGGGATGGACTTGCTGCGGCGTGAGACATCACCTCTCCTCTCAGGCAGCTACTGAGTGTTCACCCCAGGTGCTGTCATTCTGCTCCCGTCCTCTGTTCTTCTTAGTAATTAGTCAAACAGTGCAAATAAATAAAAAAGAAACCTCAAATCAGGTCTGTGCATTGATAAAGAGAAATAAAATCCACAGGTTTGGTTCCTGCAGGGATTTGAACCGAGGACCCTTGTGCCTGGAGGCAAAAGTTTTACCTCTGAGCTACAGTGTAGCTACTTAAAGAAAGGTCTGTTTATGTGTAGAACTGTGACTATAGAGAAGAAAGGCCTGGTGATGTCACATGATATGCAGTTCAAAACAAATCACGCACACAGAGCTGGAGGCAGGAGGTATGAAATGAGATCGTGGCAAAACCCCTTTAAACCTCTTCTGAAGAAGCGTGTTTGAGGCGAGGTTTTGATGCTGCTTTGGGCGCTGAGAAATCAAAAATAATCCAAATAAGCCGTGTGAACATATCCTTTAAATCCGTTAACTGGTCCTAAATTACTAGCCAGCTGCCCAGCTCAGTGGGCACAGCTCCCGCTGCCCAACTGCCCGGCCTTAGCTTCTTAGAAAGAACCACAGATCCTTGATTCTACACTGATGGGGTTCAGTAGAACCTCAGCTGGGATGTGTTGGACATATTATGGCTTTGTAAATCTGGCCTTATATGATCATGCTGGTTTTATAGGGCTGTTCCCATAACGGACTTTGATAGCATATCCTATTGCCATGGCATCAAAGTGTGATAGGTGCAGGTACCACTTATGGGATCCACACCAGTCTCGGGAATGGGCTCTGAAAGTTTCGGCTCAGAATGGAGAGCCAGTCACGCTTCTCCGTTTTGTTCTGTAGGAGTTCTGGATACAGCTGCAAACACTGCACATGTGTATTGGGAACTCCCATAGAACAGAATGGAGAGTTTTGCGCAAGAGCTATGACTCTTCATTCTGCACTGACACTTTACGGGGGCCCACTGCTGAGATAGATGCGGGTCCAGAGGTGGGACCTGCACCCATCACACTTTGACTGTATATCTTATTAATATGCCGTCAAAGTGTATGGTGGGAACACCCCTTTAAGGATAATTTCCCATGTTGCACTGCTACATATGGATGTTGCTATGCCCATAGACAGGGGTAAATGCGTGCATGATTCTGTTGGTACTACCTTTGCTATACCTATAAAATAAAATTGTGCAGCTACTTGGCTTCCCTGTGGACATCAGTCACCATGCAGTAGCTTCAATGTGAAAATGTATATTAAAGGGGTTTTGCCAAGAAGTGATTTCCTCACCTCACAGGCTCATACTCTGATCTTGAGAAAAGGGGCGTTGTGTTTCTGTGTTTAAAAAAAAAACCAAGTACCTCCTCTGTGCTGTCATCGCTCCACCTCCCACGCACGTTCCTGATACCCAGTCTTGTATGTTTGGCTAAACCACAGGAGAACTGTATTGTGCACAAACTCTACAGTTTTGTTTCTCCCTCTTATCTGCTCAGGAGAGAAGATAAGTTCCAAGCAAGCAGCGTTCTTTTGTTTGTTTACGGACTGCTGCAGGGAGGAGAGTAGGACTGAGCAGGGATCCAGGGAGCGTCTGCATGTTTACTCAGATAATTACATTACAACCAGTGGATTCTCTATACAAAAGACCCAGGCTCCTTTCCCCCACTCCCTTCAAAGCTCGTTCATGTTCCCTGCCATCAGATAAGAAGTGCAAACAATGCAAGCACGGCCAGATCAGCTCCTGTTAGCCCCTGGTCGTAGATAATGTAAACAGTCAGGAAACTAATGGCATTTTATTCAGGCTGTAGCTCTCACAGGTTTCACTTTTCATAATCACATATATTTATAAAAAATTATTAAATACCTATTTTGGAGGATCCCACGTCAACATTAGATTGTAGCAAAACCCCTTTCATTGCAATTGTGATTTGGCTGAGAGCATGCCCCCACGTAGCCACCAGTGATCACACAAAAGACATAGGCCACCTCATTGACGGTCGTATTGGGGCATAGTCTCGGCCACATGCAGCTGGAGTTTCTCATACATCTTTTCTCCCAGAGTAAAATTGCACCCTCTATACTAACACAGGTTCCATCCCAACCACCCATAATTTCTATATTAGCCTTTCTGGTCCCCTCAATATATATATCACAGCTTCCACAAACAGATCGTGATCCCTCAGGGGACTCATTGCTACATATCTCAGGTCATCTGGTGATATGCTGTAGCCTTGGAGTGTCATCATCATCATCAAGACTCCAGTATTTGTGTTTGTGAACATAGATCGAGCACTTGTTCTTTACATATCCGAGTTCCCAGAGGAACCGTGAACCTTTGAGTGTTTGTGTTGTCTCCATTTCAACTAACTTTACAAAGAAAGGAGCCACCGTCAAGGTCTGCAAAAAGGGCTAAAGAAGCATTTATGCTGTATATCATACATGAAAAAAACTTTGAGACTCTCTGTTCACATATTTTGATCAAAAGATGATTAAGCTGCCCACGACTTTCAACGTGATCTCAAATAGGGCAGTCCTATGCTATCTTTACCTCTCAATAGAGCCACATTCAGGCCTCTCACTGGGTCCAACGACCTCCTTTATCCAGAGAGAAAAAAAATATAAAAACACCCAACCTGCAAGCTGCACTCTTATGACAGCCTGTGGAGAGTGGGCAGGTGCAGAAAATCAAAATGGAGGCACCCTTTCCTCCCCATATAGGTTAAAATCATATATACCAAATATAACGTATGGTTCTGCACAAAGAAAACACTTCTGAAAAACATGCAACCTTGGTGCCACTGGCAGGGCTGCTGACACTACCAAACATATATATAATATATATATATACTATGATAGCTCACACACACCGCCAACACACCACACTCACTGCCAGAGGCACACTATGCAAAAACCATACGTTTATTTGGTATATATTGATTTTAACCTATATGGGGAGGAAAGGGTGCCTCCATTTTGATTTTCTGCACCTGCCCACTCTCACAGGCTGTCATAAGAAGTGCAGCTTGCAGGTTGGGTGTTTTTATATATTTTTTTCTCTCTGGATAAAGGAGGTCGGTGGACCCAGTGAGAGGCCTGAATGTGGCTCTATTGAGAGGTAAAAGATAGTGTAGGACTAGCCTATTTGAGATCACGTTGAAAGTCGTGGGCAGCTTAAACATCTTTTGATCAAAATATGTGAACCGAGAATCTCAAAGTTTTTTCATGTATGACCGTCAAGGTCTAGCACACCCAACAGGCAGCAACACCAGTTCCTGAGCATCGATCGCCATAGGGATCAATGCAGGGCCGTTGCTAGGCTAAACTGCACAGGGCGAGGTGAAGAAATTTCGCCCCCCACCGTAAAATAATGCGCCACAGTGCAACACAGTGCTTCACCAGATAACTGCCCCCTGTAGCACCCACCTGTAAGCAGACAATAGCCACGATAGTTGCCCCTGTAGCCATATAATATCCCCTTATAACTAGATAGTAGCCCCAGCAGCCATGATCGTTGCCCCTGTACATGGCCCCCTTGTAGCCAAGGATTTTAAAATAATAAAAATTTACTTACCTTTCAAGGATCCCCCGCACCACGGCCAGGTCCCGGGGGTTCAGTGTAAGCAGCGTGACACAGGAGCCGAGACTGAGCGTCACAGGGGGCGTGGTGAAAGCCGCGCGCCCCCTGCGATGCTGTGTATGTATCAGCGCTGACTGAGCGCTGATACATACAGGGGAGGAGGCAGGAGGGGAGCGATCCGTCCTGCCTCCTCGCTGAACCGGCAGCTGCACTAAGGGTGTGCAGCTGCCGGCCGAGTCAGAGGCTAACCGCGGGGCGGGTGAGGGGAGCCTCGACGCCCTGGGTGACCGCCGGCTCTAGAGGTGGCCCTGGATCAGTGCTTTAGTGTAGCTCAACCAGCGATGATCGAGACCTTGCATAATACAGACGCTATATATATATATATATATGATAATAAATATATATATATATATATATATAATATATATATTATAAATATATATATATATATATTAAGAAAAATCACAACTCTAATATAGTGGGATAGAGGGAATTATGGCACAAGACTTAAATTATAAGATATAGTTTATTAATACATTAAACAAGACTACGCGTTTCTCACTTGATAGCGTTTCATCAAACGCGTAGTCCTGTCTTAATGTATTAATAAGCTGCCTCTTATACTTTAACAGTCTTGTGCCATAATTCCCTCTATCACACTGTATTTTAGTTGTGATTTTTGATATATTACTGATAACTTCCTACCATTTGGCAACACCTGGAGCCAAGGAAGTGAGGGGGCTGCTGTGACCGACCCATCTATATGCTTTGGGAGAGTTGCGCGCCACCATTGCGCAACAAAATCAGGTTAGGGGGAAATTGACGGATAAACTTTTATTCCGGACCATCTACACTCTGAGCGCCCGGTTTTTCTTCCTTTGTGTTCTACAGTATAATACAGACGCTGTATGACGGTGGACTTGTGCCTTTGCTTGAGGGAACCATGCTGCAGTACTTTGCACGCCCAAAAAGTACAACTATAACAGCTTATCAGACTAGCACCTTGCTCACGATGTATTTATTTTTTAATCAAAAACTGTCTTCCTATTTTACAGTGGTTTATCCCCCCAAGTTTTTGCATCTCCAGCTTCGATGGTAAAACGCGACTAGATTTCTTCAAAAGACAACATAGGGCGGCCATGCTGTTACAGTGCTGAACCAGGCAGGGAGCCCAAGTTAGGGGGGGGCACTTCTTGTCACCTTGTGCTGCGCTTTGCCTGTGGGGAAGAAGAAAGACAGATTAAAAGGGGTCGTCTCACCAGGAACACGCTTTTATGTTAAAGATCTTTTAAAAACAAATCACTTTGTAATATGTTTCCCTTAACAGGTCCCCTATTCCCCAGATACCCCCCTTGTATGGCGCATCACTCCTTTGTCCTGAGCTACAACCTTTCAATCCCCCAAGATTTCCAGCACTGGTGTATAACTACAACCTGTTTTATCCTCCTGAAAGGGTGACAGGCCCGGGTTTCTAAGCTTCAGACCCCGGTTTGTCCTCCTATAGGCCTGCCCGCAGGTTTCTATAGCTACAACCTGTTTGTTTTCCTGATAGGCTGCCCGCACTGGGCCCAAAGCTACAACCTTTCCTCTCTCCTTTCCCCTCCAAAACCGATGCCCCCCAAGGCTGGCCCCGCCCTAAAAGCTACAGACCCGTTCGATCTCTCAGATAGGGCGCCAGCCTGTTGCTATAGTACAACCTGTTCGTCTCCTTTCCCCTTTGAAGCCCAAACCAGGGCTGCCCGCCTTTTTTACACAGACCTGTTTGATCTCTCCGAAGGCTCCAGCACTTTTTCTAAGCTACAGACCTGTTTTCTCTTCCGAAAGGCGCCAGCACTGGTTTCTATACTACAACCTGTTTTATCTCTCCTGAAGGCCCAGCATGGTTGCTATAACACAACCCGTTTGCTTCCAAAAGGGTGCAGCCTGGTTTCTATACTCAACTGGTCAAATCTCCCGATAGGCCCAGCACTGGGGCTAAGCACGACCTGGCCTCTACTCAGCCTAGTAGAGCCATAAAACCCCCGAATTTAAAATAAAAACCCAAAAAACAGACTGAGGAAAAAGATCAATGGAGTGAGACAACCCCTTTAAGTACTCATCACATGACTATGATCTCCACCTTGTTGCACCTTCAACCTCATCACCCATAATCGTCCGAAAAGATGCAGCGAATATCTGCTTACCACTTATGAACATCTAGTGTACCCTGCAGTGCCTCTACAGGGGAAGACAAACTAACAAACCAGGCAAAGCCAAGGGGTAGTAAATACACAGAAAACAGGATGCCCTTTACGTATAGTTCCTTAAATACTTTAACTTTATTTAGTTTGTGTTTCACCCTTTTGTAGACCTCTCTCTTTGGTAAATTTGAAAAGGAACGTTCATGTTATGCCTTGGCCAAAACACATTACAGCCCCAACCTAAACAAAGGGGGTTTCCCTTGAAATTGGACGATATATTATAACAGACTATTGGAATAGGAATGAGATCATGCTGTTGATGCTTTTAGCTGGATGCCAGGGCAGCCCGGTTTAAAACAAGGGTGTTTTCCATTAAACTGACAGCAACGGGAATTTGAAATTTTGCTGACATTTTTTTCCCGTTTTAAAAACGACTCACCCAGGGCCTTTACTGATGCAGTTTTTAACCCCTAAAAAATTCCTTTGGGCACATGCCCCCTTCCCAGCTCCCGCCCCTTCCAGGGGCGCCCGGCCCGGACACATCCCCCGGGTAGGGCCCGCTGCCGGGGAAACCCAAAAAAGGTAATTTTTTTCCTATAACGGGGAGGCTAAACAGATGCATTAAGCTCCTGGCAGAAAAACCCCAAAAGGGGGCACATTTTATAGAGGGGACACTGTGGCCAGGGAATAGAAGTGCCAGTTCAAAGGGAAAGTGCAAAAATTAAAGTGCATGCAATGTGCCATCTCTTAGATGGGGTTCCACACCCAGGCACCCCAGGGTCACCACTCTTGGGACACTCTGCACCAAAAGGGCCCCTTCATACTCCAAACCCCCCTTTTGGCTTTTAAAACCTTTGGGGGACCTTTTTTACTTTATGGCCCACATATATTTTGGGCAAAACTATTTAAAACCCGGCCCGCCCCCCCAAAGGGCCCCGGGAAAACCCGTCCATATGTCATCTTTACCTTCACCAGTAAGGAACTGATAACGGGTACTACACTTGATCTTAGCCAAAAGGGCTGGGGCAATAAATTTGGTCCCTTTCCCAAGGGTTCCCATTTCTATTATCGAGAGGATGTGTCCCTATACTGTCTGGGGCTGTCTGCATTGATTAGTCAGTGACTAAGGTAGGGATACGCCCTATTGACAAGAAGATGGGAAGGGCGACACCCAGTTGTCAATTTATATACTTCTAGGAGGAGTCAGAGGAACAATGTACAATACTAAGATACAAGACTAAAGATACTAGCTACTAAGAAGGTACACTACCAGGGGCGTAGCTATAGGGGGTGCAGCAGTAGCAGTCGCTACCGGGTCCTGCAGCCTGAGGGGGCCCAAAAACCCTCCTGCCAATTAAGGAGATACCAACATTGTAAGCAGCACATGGCAGCTGGGGGGGCCCCATTTCACTTTTTGCACTAGGGCCCCAGAGCTTCAAGTTATGTCTCTGTACAATACTAAATAAACTAAAATACAATACTAAGAAGATACAATACAAAGTAGATACAATACTAAGGAAACAATAATAAATACTAAGATGCAATACTAAGAGCATATTAACATACGAAGAAACAATACTAGGAAGATAGATACAATATTAGCAGGATACTAAGGAGATACAATACTAGACTAAGATACAATAGTAAGAAGATACAATACTAAGTGGATATTAAGAAGATACGATACTAAGGCCATGTTCACACGGCTTAAAATGGGCCATATTTCGGTCCGTAATTACGCGCCGAAGTGCGCCAATTATGGGCCGAAAACGGGCCATTCATTACGGTAATTCACAGTTCTCATAGAGAACTATGGATTACGTCTCCTCTCCCCACCTGGCGAATACGCCTCGGGGAGAGATAATTGACATGTGAAGTACTAGCGGCGGCTACGCGCCGCTGGCAATTCAAGTCTATGGGCCGGCGAAGTGCCGGCCCCCCGCTCCGGCCCCGCCCCCGTGGCGTAATTGCTTCAATGGGGGTGTCTGACCTAGGGTGCGCTCTCAATAGGTGGGGCCGCTCCTGTTGGGGCGACTACTCCTCCGAAGGGGCGATTTTTCACCCTTGGGGTCAGTACTTACTTTATTGGATATCTAGATTTAGAGGAACTAGCATCTCTCCCTCTCTAGGAGAACAAATTTTGGTGTTTTTGCTGTGGGTCCTCCATTTTGGAAGGGCACTCTTTTAATGTATATCAAGTAAAAGTTATTTTTGAACTGGGTTTTTTTCTTCACTGTGAATTTTGCTACAAATTTAACCCAAATAGGTAAAATTAGATTTATGTCTGTGAGTTTTTTCGTAATTACGTCCCGCAATTAAGCCGTGTGAACATAGCCTAAGAGGATACAATACCAGATAAGATACACTATTAAGAAGATACAATAGTAGGAAGATAGATACAATACTAAGAAGATAGATAGAATATTTGGAGGATACTAAGAAGATACAATACTAAAAAGATACAATACTAGACTAAGATACAATAGTAAGAAGATACAATATTAAGAGAATAAAGGGGTTTTGCCATGAAGTGAGTTCCTTACCCCCTTGTCAGCACGGGAGTAGAATATAAACAAATCATGCCGAGTCATAAAAAAACAGCAGGGGAGAGAGGGAGGCGGTGAGCAGAGAGCAAGGAAGCAGGGAGCGTCTCTAAACTTTACTCAAATAATAACATTATAACCAGTATATTCTCAATACAGCAGACAGGCTCATACACTGCACTTTTCTCCCCAGCCCCTTGTAAGCTCCTTCATGTTCCCTGTCATCAGATAAGAAGTGCAAACACGCAAGCGCGGTCAGATCAGCTCCGGTCAGTGTCCTGGTTGTGTCTAATGTAAGCTGTCAGGAAACTAAGGGGGACTGAGCAATGCTGTAGCTCTCACTTTTTGTAATCACATATATTTAGAAAAGGGATTAAATACCCATTTTGGAGGATCCCACGTCAACATTACATCGTGGCAAAACCCCTTTAAGAAGATACAATAGTAGGAAGATCGATACAATACTAAGAAGATAGATGCAATACTAGGAGGATACAATACTAAGAGGATACACTACTAGAGAGATAGAGTTCAGAATTGTTATGTAGAGCGGCATCTAACGATAGAGATCTCCGGATTGCTGACTGAGCCTCTGCTGGGATATAAATAAACCCAAACGTGATGCATGCTGGGAGTTGTAGTGCAGGAACACACTAGGAGCCGCATATAGTGACTTGTAGAACTACACTTCCCAGCATAACACGAGGCGCCGCCTCACCTGCGGCCCGCACTCCCCCAGCAGCCGCGGGATGGTCCGCAGCGTCCACCGCCCCGGAGGCGCCGTCCTCGCACTCATCTCTGCCCTGACAGCTTCCAGTCTACGGGCGCAGCCATATTGACGTCTCAGCCAATCACAGCTACAGAGACAGGTCCTGTCTGCGTTCTGATTGGTCTTTTCCTTAGGACGGCGCTGATTGGCTGCCGGGGGAGGAGCCTGCGCTGTGATTGGTGGACGGCTGTTCCGGCTGTCAGAGAGGCCCCGGAGGCTGGGACGGCAGGCAGGATGGCAGTGCTGGGCAAGCTGACGTTCCTGCAGCAGGTACCCGGGCTGGGGGTGTGGTGGGCACGGCTCTTCTATACACGCTGGGGGGGTGCCTGAAGCTCATTTTATGGGTCCTTATGAACTCGTGTAACTCTCCTTTAAGGAATCTTCCATATCCATGTACTGTGGGTGGCACCAATGCCTTGAATGGAAAGGGTCACCCCAGCTGGGTGTTTCTCTAACTTAATGAATCAAGCCCCAGAGAGCCGTTCATTTCAGTACTGTTTTCTGTGTAGCCATCTCTGATTGGACCCCAAGGGCCCCGCTGTGACCCAGCACCCTAATTTCTTTTAATGACTCCTACAGTCCAATCTAAAGATGCTTTATGTACTGACGTGGCCTCATTTACACGTCTATCAATCAGGAATGTCACCCAACAAGCACTGAAAATGAACCTCCTTGATCTTCATATGATTCATCTTTTCACTCCTTAAAGGGGTTGTCTCACTACATTGATTCATCTCACCTCGGTCCTGTTTTCTTGGTTTCATTTTGAATTCAGGGGCGTGTTTACTGGCTTCTACTAGACTGCAGTAGAAGCCAGGTCTGTAGCTATAGCAACCAGTGCTGGCAGCCTATCAGGAGAGATCAAACAGGTCTGTAGCTATAGCAACCAGCGCTGGCAGCCTATCAGGAGAGATTGAACAGGTCTGTAGCTATAGCAACCAGTGCTGGCAGCCTATCAGGAGAGATTGAACAGGTCTGTAGCTATAGCAACCAGTGCTGGCAGCCTATCAGGAGAGATTGAACAGGTCTGTAGCTATAGCAACCAGTGCTGCAGCCTATCCAGGATAGCTCAAACAGGTCTGTAGCTATAGCAACCAGTGCTGGCAGCCTATCAGGAGATATTTAACATGTCTGTATCTATAGCGACCAGTGCTGGCAGCTTATCGGAAGATCAAACAGGTCTGTAGCTATAGCAACCAGTGCTGGCAGCCTATCAGGAGATCAAACAGGTCTGTAGCTATAGTAACCAGTGCTGGCAGCCTATCGGGAGAGATCAACAGTGTCTGTAGCTATAGCAAAGAGTGCTGGCAGCCTATCGGGAGAGATCAAACAGGTCTGTAGCTATAGCAACCAGTGCTGGCAGCCTATCGGGAGAGATCAAACAGGTCTGTAGCTATAGCAACCAGTGCTGGCAGCCTATCGGGAGAGATCAAACAGGTCTGTAGCTATAGCAACCAGTGCTGGCAGCCTATCGGGAGAGATCAAACAGGTCTGTAGCTATAGCAACCAGTGCTGGCAGCCTATCAGGAGAGATCAAACAGGTCTGTGGCAACCTGAGGAGCTGATGCAGCCCATACAAGAGGGGAGATCTAGGAATAGGTAGGACACTGTTAATGGACACATATTGCAAAGTGACTTGTTTTTTCAGGATCTTTAACATAAAAAGCAGCGATCCCTGTAGTGAGACAACCCCTTTAAATGATTGCTCTAATTACCCCTCGTGCTACACTACATTTACTACATCGCCCTCTGTTGGTAGTCATGCTTTATTGTCGCTTTATTGTCACTTTATTGTGGCTCTTTTTTCTTTTATTCAGCTTCCACTGCTATTAAAGGGGACCTCCGATGATGACACCCCATGCCCCGGGTACCTGTACGAGGAGATGGCCAGTATCCTTTATTGTCTGAAAGATGTGGTAAGATCTATTTAAAGGGTAAGTATAAGATACCTGTGAAGGATCCAATGATCCATGGGGTCCAGGTGCTGAAATAAAAGGTAGCGCTGTTCCCCTTTATTTCTGATTGGCTCTCCTCAAAGTCAAGCATGTGGTGTAGAAGGTCTCCTAGACATCCTATGGATCCTAACACCACTTATTCAGCTCTCCGGGGAACCTGGTCAGTATCTAAGGGCACAGCGCTAAGCTCTCTGAGGAACCTTCTCAGGATCTAAGGGGCACAGCGCTAAACTCTCTGAGGAACCTTCTCAGGATCTAAGGGGCACAGCGCTAAACTCTCTGAGGAACCTTCTCAGGATCTAAGGGGCACAGCGCTAAAATTCCTGAGGAACCTGCTCAGGATCTCAGGGGGCACAGCTCTAAACTCTCTGAGGACCCTGCGCAGGATCTAAGGGGCACAATGCTAAACTCTCCGAGGAACCTGTTCAGGATCTAAGGGGCACAGCGCAAACTCTCTGAGGAACCTTCTAAGGATCTAAGGGGCACAGCTCTCAACTCTCCGAGGAACCTCCTCTGGATCTAAGGGGAACAGCGCTAAACTCTCTGAGGAACCTTCTCAGGATCTAAGGGGCACAGTGCTAAACTCTCTGAGGAACCTTCTCAGGATGATCTAAGGGCACAGCGCTAAACTCTCTGAGGAACCTGCTCAGGATCTAAGGGGCACAGCGCTAAACTCTCTGAAGAACCTTCTCGGGATCTAAGGGGCACAGTGCTAAACTCTCTGAGGAACCTGTTCAGGATCTAAGGGGCACAGTGCTAAACTCTGAGGAACCTTCTCAGGATCTAAGGGGCACAGTGATAAACTCTCTGATGATCCTTCTCAGGATCTAAGGGGCACAGTTATAAACTCTCTGAGGAACCTGTTCAGGATCTAAGGGGCACAGTGCTAAACTCTCTGAGGAACCTGCTCAGGATCTAAGGGGCACAGTGCTAAACTCTCCGAGGAACCTTCTCAGGATCTATGGAGCACAGTGCTAAACTCTTTGAGGAACCTGCTCAGGATCTAAGGGGCACAGCGCTAAACTCTCTGAGGAACCTTCTCTGGATCTAAGGAGCACAGCGCTAAACTCTCTGAGGAACCTTCTCAGGATCTAAGGGCACAGCGCTAAACTCTCTGAGGAACCTGCTCAGGATCTAAGGAGCACAGCGCTAAACTCTCTGAGGAACCTTCTCAGGATCTAAGGGCACAGCGCTAAACTCTCCGAGGAACCTTCTCAGGAACTAAGGGGCACAGCGCTAAACTCTCCGAGGAACCTTCTCAGGATCTAAGGGGCACAGCGCTAAACTCTCAGAGGAACCTGCTCAGGATCTAAGGAGCACAGCGCTAAGCTCTCTGAGGAACCTTCTCAGGATCTAAGGGCACAGCGCTAAACTCTCTGAGGAACCTGTCAGGATCTAAGGAGCACAGCGCTAACTTTGAACTGCTCCGTCTCGGAACCTGTCTCTTGGATCTTCAGAATGCGGGCACAGTGCTAAGCTCTCTGAGGAACCTGCTCAGGATCTAGGGCACAGGCTACTGCTCTGAGGAACCTAGTCAAAACTCAGCGCTAAGTCTCAGTGAACTGCTCATGATTTTCAGGCTTTCTTTAGCATTGCACAGGTGAAGTCATTATTGTCAGTGCATTCTGTGGGAGATCCTGAAAACATGGCCTGTTGGTGGGGCGTGAGGACTGGAGTTGGGGAACACTGCTCTGAGGAACCTGTTCAGGATCTAAGGGGCATAGTGCTAAACTCTGAGGAACCTGCTCAGGATCTAAGGAGCACAGCGCTAAACTCTCTGAGGAACCTGCTCACAGTCTCGGACACAGTGCTCGCTCTCCGAGGAACCTGCTCAGGATCTTGGGCACAGTGCTCAGCTCTCTGAGGAACCTACTCAGAAACTCAGCGCTAAGCTCTCAGTGAAACCTGCTCAGATTTTCAGGGACACAGCACTTAGCTTTTTGAACTGAGGTCCTACCAGGGTCAATATCTGCAATATCTTGTGTTCTCCATATGCTACATGAATCTACTCCAGGATCCTATAGGATTGTGCCAGTGTGTTTGGTAGATTAGAGGACTGTAACGATGAATATATTCTCCTTGACATAGTTTTCAGAGATCTCCCACGAGTCATCTGGAAGTTGCCAGTGCCTCTTGGAGTATCTGCTGAACCGCCTGCAGAACAACTCCTGTCATGTCAAGCTAAAGGTTGGTACAATGCAGCAGACTAAGGTTGATGGGAGCCTCATGATGACTCCACTCCCAATGTTGTGTCTCATCCAGGTGCTGAAGATCCTGCTCTATCTGTGTTCTCATGGCTCTGACCAGATCATCCAAGATCTCCGACGCAACACAGTGTACATCCAGGAGGCTTCAGGTAGGAGTATCATGCAATAGGACCAAGTTCTCATGACAACACTTCCTGTCTGGGCATAGTGAGCACTGTCATAGGTACAAGGTATGAATCCGAGTCACCAGCCATATCTACACTAGACTCCTTCCTGGCTTAAATAGTGGTAGTTATGTGTGAATGCGTGTGTGGTGGATGGTTTCTATAAGAACAATAAAGGGGTTTACGTGATAAGGGTCTGATCAATGATGGACTAGTTGAGAGGACCCCTACCAATCATAAGAATTGGGGTCAAGTTTGCGTGTTGCCTGTCTCGGAATATTGGGCACAACCGTCATCTCTCTGAGGACCCTGCTCAGAAGCTCGGACATCGCCCTCATATCTCTGAGGAACCTGCTCAGGAGCTCGGACAGTGCTCATCTCTCTGAGGAACCTGCTCAGGAGCTCGGACACACCCCTAATCTCTCTGAGGAACCTGTTCCGCATCTCGGACACAGTACTCATATCTCTGAAGAACCTGCTCAGAAGCTTGGACACAGCCCTCATCTCTCTGAGGAACCTGCTCAGGAGCTCGGACACAGCCCTCATCTCTCTGAGGAACCTGCTCAGGAGCTCGGACACAGTGCTCATCTCTCTGAGGAACCTGCTCAGAATATTGGACACAGCCCTCATCTCTCTGAGGAACCTGCTCAGAAGCTCGGACACAGCACTCATATCTCTGAAGAACCTGCTCCGAAGCTCGGACACAGCCCTCATCTCTCTGAGGAACCTGCTCCGCATCTTGGACACAGCCCTCATCTCTCGGAGGGACCTGCTCCGCATCTGGACACAGCCCTCATCTCTCTGAGGAACCTGCTCCGCATCTTGGACACAGCCCTCATCTCTCTGAGGAACCTGGTCCGCATCTCGGACACAGCCCTCATCTCTCTGAGGAACCTGCTCCGCATCTCGGACACAGCCCTCATCTCTCTGAGGAACCTGCTCCGCATCTCGGACACAGCCCTCATCTCTCTGAGGAACCTGCTCAGAAGCGCGGAAACAGCCCTCATCTCTCTGAGGAACCTGCTCAGGAGCTCGGACACAGCCCTCATCTCTCTGAGGAACCTGCTCAGACCTCGGACACAGCCCTCATCTCTCTGAGGAACCTGCTCAGAAGCTCGGACACAGCCCTCATCTCTCTGAGGAACCTGCTCAGAAGCTCGGACACAGCCCTCATCTCTCTGAGGAACCTGCTCAGAAGCTCGGACACAGCCCTCATCTCTCTGAGGAACCTGCTCAGAAGCTCGGACACAGCCCTCATCTCTCTGAGGAACCTGCTCAGAAGCTCGGACACAGCCCTCATCTCTCTGAGGAACCTGCTCAGAAGCTCGGACACAGCCCTCATCTCTCTGAGGAACCTGCTCAGAAGCCGGACACAGCCCTCATCCTCTGAGGAACCTACTCAGAAGCTCGGACACAGCACTCATCTCTCTGAGGAACCTGCTCAGAAGCTCGGACACAGCACTCATCTCTCTGAGGAACCTGCTCAGAAGCTCGGACACAGCACTCATCTCTCTGAGGAACCTGCACAGAAGCTCGGACACAGCACTCATATCTCTGAAGAACCTGCTCAGAAGCTTGGACACAGACCTCATCTCTCTGAGGAACCTGCTCCGCATCTCGGACACAGCCCTCATCTCTCTGAGGAACCTGCTCCGCATCTTGGACACAGCCCTCATCTCTCTGAGGAACCTGCTCCGCATCTGGAACAGCCCTCATCTCTCTGAGGAACCTGCTCCGCATCTTGGGACCAGCCTCATCTCTCTGAGGAACCTGCTCTGCATCTTGGGCACAGTACTCATCTCTCTGAGGAACCTGCTCTGCATCTTGGGCACAGTACTCATCTCTCTGAGGAACCTGTTCCGCATCTCGGACACAGCCCTCATCTCTCTGAGGAACCTGCTCCGCATCTCGGACACAGCCCTCATCTCTCTGAGGAACCTGCTCCGCATCTCGGACACAGACCTCATCTCTCTGAGGAACCTGCTCTGCATCTTGGGCACAGTACTCATCTCTCTGAGGAACCTGCTCAGAATCTTGGACACAGCGCTCATCTCTCTGAGGAACCTGCTCCGCATCTTGGACACAGCGCTCATCTCTCTGAGGAACCTGCTCCGCATCTCGGACACAGCCCTCATCTCTCTGAGGAACCTGCTCTGCATCTCGGACACAGCCCTCACCTCTCTGAGGAACCTGCTCAGCATCTTGGACACAGCCCTCACCTCTCTGAGGAACCTGCTCTGCATCTTGGACACAGCCCTCATCTCTCTGAGGAACCTGCTCTGCATCTTGGACACAGCCCTCATCTCTCTGAGGAACCTGCTCAGCATCTAGGACACAGCCCTCATCTCTCTGAGGAACCTGCTCCGCATCTTGGACACAGCCTTCATCTCTCTGAGGAACCTGCTCTGCATCTTGGACACAGCCCTCACCTCTCTGAGGAACCTGCTCTGCATCTTGGACACAGCCCTCACCTCTCTGAGGAACCAGCTCGGCATCTTGGACACAGCCCTCACCTCATCTGAGGAACCTGCTCTGCATCTTGGACACAGCCCTCATCTCTCTGAGGAACCTGCTCTGCATCTTGGACACAGCCCTCAACTCTCTGAGGAACCTGCTCCGCATCTTGGACACAGCCCTCATCTCTCTGAGGAACCTGCTCCGCATCTTGGACACAGCCTTCATCTCTCTGAGGAACTTGCTCAGATCTCAAGCACAGTGCTCATCTCTGAGGAACCTGATCTGCATCTCGGACACAGTGCTCAGCTCTCTGAAGAACCTGCTCAGATCTCAAGCACAGTGCTCATCTCTCTGAAGACCCTGATCTGCATCTTGGACACACCGCTTAGCTCTCTGAGGAACCTGCTCAGAATCTCGGACACAGCCCTCATCTCTCTGAAGAACCTGATCTGCATCTAGTGCTCATCTCTCTGAGGTACCTGCTCGGGTTATCAAGCCACTTACTATTTCATTCGAACTCTGTGGGACTACTGAAGACATTGCATACTCAACCACCGCATCATTCACACAGAGATGCCTGGGACCCCCATTCTCATGATTTGTAGTGGTCGGTCCCTGACCCAATCACATGTGGGTGAACCCCTTTATCATAAATCAGAACCGGAAGTGTTGTCGTCATCATCATCTCTCTTAAATCACCGTTCCGGTTTGTGTTGAATATCAGCTCTCCCACATTGATGAACTGCCATGGGGAGGAGGATCTACCTGACATTTGGGAGTCTGTGGTATTACACAGGTCTGCCCCTGCTTAGAGGAACACTAAGCAGTTCTCCAATATTTAGACCATGTGGTGTGTGGTCTCCTGGTCTTCTCCTCAGCCTACAAGCCTGTGTGAATAGATTAGCATGTTCCCTATCCTCTCCACTTTTCTACTGAGTGCAGAGAAGCCCGTACGGAGGGACAGACTGAGACCACCCCAATATGATAGCTATGAACCCCCCCAGCAAATAATACAGGGACATGTTGTTCTATTGAGCATGAAGGTCCTTACCCAAATGTTCTCTTCTTCTGTTTACAGCTGTTAGTGGCCCCCCAGACCCTCTTCATGGTATCAGCCTGTACCAGAAGGTACGGTCGTCCAGTCAGGTAAGTCCATAAAGTACATATAATTAAGGTTTTATTCCAGGAGAACCCAAGCTTTATAGTCAATGATGAAGCATTGCCTATACGTGACCCCCACAATGCAGAGCATGAGGCCACATTCTTGTCTGGGAGAGGTCTATAGCTTTGTTCATCCTGATCTTCCTGGTTTCTGAACAGAATGGCTACACTACTAGGCCTTCTGTACTTATACATAGCAGAAAAGAAGATGCAAATGGAGATGTAGCCCTATAATAGTGCATGATCTGGGTGAAAACCATTCTGGGCCCCCATAGGGGTTGTCATCCAGCTTGTTAGCCCCCTACCAATCCATACTGTATACAAGAGGACAACTTGGGCCAGTATCTCTTTTTGTCTTCCAGGAACTTGTGGGCCGCTTGTATACAGATCCTGCCCCTCGTGCTTCTACCATGGTGCCAAACAAGGAGAGGTGCCAGCCTGGTAATGTGCCAGGGCCGCTTGTAGGTGTATTACCCCCCTTTAATTGAGTCGGTCCCTTTTCTGATTGCCCTGTTGTCACTTTCTTTTAGGAATGGGGTCTCAGGTCTCCCGCTCCCAAGGCTTCGGCTATTCCCAGGAGAAACAAAATTTAGGTAATGTCCTCATCGTATTCACAGTTTCTAGGGGGTTTCCACTTCTCGTTTTACATAAAAGTGTGAGCTGTAGGGTTCTGACCTCCACTGATCCTGAGATGGAGGGGGTCCTAGTCCCTGTGGTTGTGAGGCCAGTCCCTGCTGAAACAAATGGGAGGCAGATCCACACCCATCCCAAAAATTTTTGCCATTCATCTAATTTTGCTTGAGATCATAGGGTCCCATTGACTCCTAGTGTATAAGTCTCCACACACCT
The DNA here is from genome assembly GCA_025379985.1 of Phyllomedusa bahiana. NCBI lineage: Eukaryota > Metazoa > Chordata > Amphibia > Anura > Hylidae > Phyllomedusa > Phyllomedusa bahiana. The sequence goes on along the minus strand of JAODAL010010523.1, from coordinate 71,251 downwards.
ACATGGTGCCTGTCCCTAAGGCAGGGGTCTCAAACTGCGGCCCTCCAGCTATTGGGAAACTACAACTCCCATCATGCCCACTGTTATATATTATGTTAATGCATGATGCGAGTTGTAGTTTCCCCAACAGCTGGAGAGCCGCAGTTTGACACCCCTGCCCTAAGGGTATGCCCAAATGACAAAGAACAAAATACTTTGGCGGATTCTGAATCCTAAAACCTCAGGGTCCGACGAGTACAGGCAGTCCCAGACTTACAACATTCCAACTTATGTCTGTCCCCTAGTTATAAACAGACTTATGGGGCATGCTTGCACTTGTAGTTCCATGTTCCACAGCAGAAAGTAGCTGTGGAACAACAAGTGCCAGCATGCCACAGCCGCACATGAGGTGCAAATGACTTACATCTGTCCCCTAATTACAAACGGAGACTTATGGGGCATGCTGGCACTTGTAGTTCCATGTTCCACAGCAGATAGTAGCTATGGAATGACAATTTCCAGCATGCCACAGTAGCACATGAGGTGCAAATGACTTACATCTGTCCCCTACTTACAAAAGGAGACTTATGGGGCATGCTGGCACTTGTAGTTCCGTGTTCCACAGCAGATAGTAGCTGTGGAACGACAAGTGTGAGCATGCCACAGCAGCACATGATGTGAAATCTTCTTAACAAGGGCATAGACCGAAAAATAAATGTAAAAACCCTTTCCTGCACTATCCAAAACTAAAAAAAAAATAATTTGTGCTGGACTTAATTTAATTATTATTATTTAATTTAATATTTGATAAATGTACCTGTTCCGACTTACACACAAATTCAATGTAACAAACCTACAGTCCCTATCCCGGGGGCTGCCTGTATATGAATAGTGTTTTACACAAGAACTTGAGAATTTTTAACTTGTTTTTCGTTTTTTAGCACAATTTTCGGATTCAGTTTTTCAATAGTTTTGTCATCGTAGCGCACTATTGAGTTTTTGGATGCGGATCTGAGCCGAATTCTGCGGCAAAAACCATGCACAAAGCTTTCTGGTCATTTTCCATGCCATCCCATTGACTTCAGTAGTAAATTTTCTGCCATTTTCCGAGTGAAATCCGACAGAAGAGTGAATTTGTTCCAAGTTTTTTTGAAAAAATGGCGGTTTTGAAATCCAACCTCAGAAAATCCGAGCCGAGTGAACTACAGCTCGGGTTTTCTATTGAAGTCTATGGGGATGGTTTTACAGTCGGATTTTGAAAATCTGAATCCGTGACAAAGCTGCCATGTAGATGGACCCGAATGAGCAACGTTACCCCTTTTGAGCTGCCCTTGGAGCCTCTCACCCAGCAAGTGAGTATCTGGTTGGCTCCACTCATTCACATTGGAAGGCTGTGTGAGATACATTTGACTTAAAGGGGATATATCTCTTCATCAGTTCGGCTGTTTTCTTGAAGCATGATTCTCTAATTTCCTGAAATCCATGGGCGTTTCTTCACCTCACAGCTGGGCGTTTCTTAACTGAAGGGGGATGACATCATCCCCCCCCCCCTTCACTGTTCATGCTCGCTCCCGAGTCAGTGTGCTCCCCCCCTCTGAGACCACATGTCACTGTGTCGTTCCCCTCCCTATACAGTCTTATTTTGTAAGAGCTGTTTACATACCACAGCCCTGCATTCAGTCTAGACAGGCTTCTTTTTTTTTAAATTGTAAGTTTTTATTAGTTTTTACAACCATAAAGCCACGCAGGGCTATTAACAGTAATACACGCGATGCTTTAACGATGTAATAACATTAGCAGTGTACCACACAACGCATATGATTTCAAATATTACACAATAATTGCTGTTATAAAACACGAGGCCTGAGAGCCGTCTTAGTAAGCACCCTAGATAACTGCAACTGACAGCCCTTTAAACAAAGAAGACAATTACATACATAGACAACTACCAAGACAGGGGGGAGAGACAAGACAAGACACCAAGGACAAAGGATTTTCCCCCAGCTATACCCGCAATCCAACCATATCTGTAGTATATCCTACAAGTCTTGCAGAGCACAATAAACATCCCATGGTTTCCATATGTGGTCGAAGGGGTCCAGTTGGTCGTGAGACAAGGCAGTGAGGTATTCCATACGCCTAACCTCTTGTACGCGGAGACACACATCATGTCTGGTGGGAATAGAAGTTTGCTTCCAAAATTTTGCAATCAAACATTTGGCAGCTGTCACTATATACAGAAAAAGTCTACCCTCCTTACGTCCTAATGGGGCATAGGGATATTAAGAAGGAAAGTGCTCGCTGTGAGAGGGACCCTAACCTGAGTAATGTCCAGCACCATAGACTGGACCTGGCTCCAAAGTGGCCGTATCAATCTGCAGTCCCAAAATATATGCTGTAGAGTCGCTCCCGGATCCCCACATCTCCAGCAACAGTCCGGGATTTCAGGGTTAAGCTTATGCAGTAGGGCAGGGGTATGATACCAGTACATTAAAATCTTGTACTGGTTTTCTTTAACTTGAGCCGAAGCAGACGATCGGGCAGCCTGCTTCCAAATCAGCTGCCAGGTGTCCCTGGAGATAGGGGACCCCAGGTACTCCTCCCACTTAACCATATATGAATGGATCAAAGGCGAGTCCTGCGAGGGGGTGATTAGGAACTTGTATATTGCGGATATCAAACCCTTAGTCGAACAACCTGCTCTACAGATTTTTTCAAACATAGTGGGGGGAGACACTGTAGTGGATTTCAAGATAGAGAGCATAAAGTGTCTGATCTGAAGATAGGAATAGGCGGCCGAGAGGGGCAAGTCATGTGCGGAACGTAAAACATCAAAAGATTTCAGAGTCAGTGTTCGATGATCCACCATATCTGCAAACTGAAACAGCCTGCGGTCAAACCAGGGTCTCAGATTCTCATCTGGTCGTCCATCCAACAATAAAGGATGGAAGAGAAATGAGGTCATTGCGGAGGCATCAGAACACAACCCATATTTTTTGTAGCATCGCTTCCAAATATCTCTAGTGAGGGTCATGGAGTGTAGGAGGGTGACGTTCAATTTTTGAGTAGTAGTGGCCCACAATAGGGAGTTGGGATGAATGGGGGCCAACCACAACTTCTCCACCTCCATCCACCTGGAGTAAGCAAATAACGCGGACCATGATGGTATAGCTCGCAGCTGTGCGGCCCAATAATATTTGGTTATATCTGGCATCGCCAAACCTCCATCTCCCCTGCCCGCTAGCAGAACATTCCGGGAGATCCTATGTTCTTTATTTACCCCAGACAAAGTGGATCAAATCTGACTGTAAGGAGCGAAGGAGTTTCATTGGGACCGGGACAGGCAAGGTTTCGAAAAGGTACATCAGTTTAGGGAGGATGGTCATTTTAATCGCTGCTATGCGGCCAAATAAAGAAAGAGCCAGCTTGTTCCACCTTTCCAGTAGTCTTTTTATCTCCACTACAAGCCTGGGAAAATTATGCTTAAAAAGAGAGGTATAGACTGGCGTCAAATATACCCCCAAGTATCGCAAACTCTCAGTTTGCCATCGATAATTGAAATTAGCCTGTAGTAGAGACAGGAGCGCTCCAGAAATATTCACTGGCAGAGCTTCCGTCTTGGATGAATTAATCTTATAACCGGATAGAGCTCCAAATTTAACTAAAAGGGCTTGCAGGTTAGGGAGGGAGACCATAGGGTTAGTTAGTGTGAGGAGAACGTCATCTGCATACAGTGAGATCTTAAAATGCGTGTTTTTTAGCTGAACACCTCCAATGTCATCATGTCGTCTTATTGCTGCAGCCAGGGGTTCAATGCAAAGTGCAAAAAGCAACGGGGTAAGGGGGCAGCCCTGTCGGGTTCCGTTTTGTATTTTAAGCGGTTGCGATGTGGCATGCGGGAGTCTAATAGTAGCAGAAGGGTGAGAGTAGAGACCTCGGAGTGCGCTAACAAAAGGACCACAAATCCCAAATGCTCTCAACGTGTGAAACATAAAGGTCCAGTTAAGGCGATCGAAAGCTTTTTCGGCATCTAAGCTGAGGAGAAGCATAGGGTCTCCCCTCCTATTCATTATATCAATCAGGTCGATCGCTCTTCTGGTATTATCTCCACCCTGCCTACCTGGAACAAATCCCACCTGTTGAGGCAATAAAGAGGAAAGCCTGTTTGCCAGTATCTTGGTAAATATTTTTAAATCCGCGTTTAACAGAGCAATGGGTCTGTAGCTAGCGCACTCCGAGGGGTCCTTATCAGGTTTAGGTATCACGGTGATAAATGAGTGCAGCATTGAGGGTGGAACCGTAGCCCCTTTCATGAAAGAGTTAAAGACCGCAGCCATAGTGGGTAGCAGTGGGGCTTGAAATATTTGGATAGTAGAGATAGGTAAGGCCATCTGGGCCGGAGATTTTCCTGACGGCAAGCCTTTAAGAGTATCCACAATCTCCTCTTCAGTGATCGGGAGATTCAGCGAGGCCACGTCGTTACTGCCAAGCTTCGGGAGGTTACAGGACAGAAGAAAGTCCTGTAATAAGGCTTCCCGTTCTCCGGGGTCCGTAGGCAAACCTTCTGGGATATTATATAGCTTAGTGTAAAAGGAATGGAAAAGGCCTGCTACAGTGTCGGGGTCAAAACCACGGGAGTCCGAGCCATTTTTGATAGTGTAGGGGGTGGACTGAGCCGTTTCATCCCGAAGCATTTTTGCTAATAAAGAATGAGGTTTGTTGGCCCTTTCATAATATTTATGACGTGAAAAAACCAACAACTTCTCAGTAACATGCAGCGCAAGGGTTTTCAGTTTTGACCGCAAACTCAATATCTGACGCAGAGTGTTCCTAGTCGGGTGCGTTGCTAATTTAGCTTCCAGCAGCTTCAACTGAGAAAGGCAAACAGTCCTCTGATATTCCTATCCTTTTTCAGACGGGACCCTAGTGCTATACATTTCCCCGCATCACCGCTTTATGCGCCTCCCATAAGACGGCCGCGGATCCCACTGAGCCCGTATTAATCTCAAAAAACTCCTTTAAATGTTGTCGCAACTCTTCCCTGGTTTGAGAGTTCTTAAGCATAGATTCGTTGAGTCTCCAGTGGCACTTCCTCAAAGAATGTTTCCCAGACGTCAGTGAAAGACTGATTGGGGCGTGGTCAGACCACGTAATCGAGCCCACCTCAGCCAACTCCATCATTCGAAGAGCTAACACATTTCCAAAGAAATAGTCTATCCTGGAGTGCGACTGGTGCGGATTCGAGTAGAACGTATAGACCTTATCCGATGGGTGGAGTATGCGCCACAGATCGAATAAACTGAACTGTCGTATCAGTTGGCGAAAGCCCCTGGAGAGACAACGCTGAGCTCGGTAAGAAGTATTTGGATGTAATTGTAGTTTATCATAGACTTCAGAGAAAACAAGATTAAAGTCTCCTCCTATAATAGTCGGGGAAGGGGATAGACGCGACAGGCGAAGGAGAAGCCGTTTAAGGAAGGGGAGCTGCCCTGTGTTAGGCAGGTACGCATTACATAAGGTAATAGGTGTACCAGTCAGGACACCCTCCAAAATCAGAAAGCGTCCCCAGGATCAGAGAACGCAGTATGAATCTGTATGGGACAAGACCTAGAGATTAGGACGGCGACCCCGGCCTTCTTCCTATCCTGAGAAGCAACATATTGTACAGGGTACAAGTGCTTGACAGAATTGAAATTTCCCTCCTTATTGAAGTGGGTCTCTTGCAGAAAGACAGCATCTGCTGATTCCCGTTTGAGGTCAGTGAGCAGGAGCCGCCTTTTGGCGTTAGAGTTAAGGCCCTTGACATTAAGTGACCTTATCTTAACCATTGGGATAGTTAATACATAGAACCACTATATAGCTGGATTGCAAGGTAACAGTTTTAATGTAACATACCAATCTGCAATGGGAAATAGAGCTGGAGCACTTCAAGGCATCTGTGGAAACAAGAGGGAAAGGGAAACACAAGACAATACAAAACAACAGATAACAACATAAATTTGACATCTTCTAGAAACCAGAACTATAAGAGTTCCGGAGAGGCACTAAGTACTAGAATACTTGAACTAAGAAATCCTGAGGATAACCCTATCACTATTACTAACTACCGCCTCTAGGGGGCAATAGAACACAGCCGAAGTTAATGGAACACAGTTAGCTAACACAAACTCCTACTGACACTGAACTACTAGTGTAAAATGCCTTGTATATGGCCTATTAAGAGGGGGGCAATCCTGCTGTAAAACTAGTGTAGCTAAGGGGAAAATATTTTATTAAGAGAAAAAACTCAGCAATGCAACAGCTTCCGCACAATTAATCTAACAACCTGAGGGAAGAAATACTCTAAGTAAGAGCAATAGACATAAAGACAATGATTGCCATACCCGCGGTACGGCCCAGATGATTCAGAACCGGCAAGGGACCTCAATATCCCCTCTCCAGCAACCTATCAGGTCCCTGTGACTGCCGGCCGATGAGAGGGAGGCTTCGAGGAGTCTCTAGGACGACGTTTCTTTTGTTGAGATTGAACCTGCTGCCAATCTGGGGCTGGAGCTGGGGGAGGAACCACAGGGTCCCAATTGGGCAGGTCAGGCACAGGAATGTCCAGAGTGGCACAGAAATCTGGAAGGTCCTCATATTCCCGAAGAGCTGCAGAGCGTCCGCCTTTCGTCACTAACAGAGCAAAAGGGAACCCCCACCGATATGCTATATTCCGGTCTTTCAAGATATCCAGCAGAGGTCGCAGTTGTCTCCTTTTTTGCAGAGTAATCCAAGAAAGGTCTGGAAATATCTGTAGATGGGCTCCTTGATGTTCCACTGTGCTCATAAGTCGGGCTTTAGCCATAATTCTTTCTTTCAGCTGGAAATCATGGACGCAACATATAACATCTCTAGGACGGGAAGCAGGGCCCTTCGGTTTAAGAGCCCGATGGGCACGGTCTAACTTGATGTTGTGAGTAGACGGCTCACCTAGCAGTCCATTAAACACGGACCCCAGAACCTGATATAGATCTTCCTCGCCTGCAACCTCCGGGAGGCCCCTAACTCTTATGTTGTTCCGTCTGCCCCTGTTATCCAGATCCTCCAGGTGTCTGTTGGTCTCCCGCAACATTTTGGCCTGTGACGCCATAGCGGCTTGCATATCCGAGACATAACGGCGGGTGTCATCATGTGCTGATTCCAGAGTGTCCACCCTACCAGCTAATTGGCGAATATCACCCCTGACTGCGGCTATCTCGGCCCTACAGGCTCTGACTTCAGCAATTAGTTGTTTAAAGTCCTCTTTAGTAGGGAGAGACGTGAGGTATGTTTTCCAGTCAGGGGTACTGGACAAGGGAGGTCCCGCAGCACCACCAGTATCGTCCATAGAGTCAGGGGACGAGACCCAACGGTCTAAGGGAGCAGTATCATCATTGGAATGAGCGTCCCCAGTGTCAGGCGGAGCCACCCAGGTAGCAGCATGAGGTGACAGAGTGGAGGTGCTCTTACGCCCCTTTGGTATAGGTTGCATTTTAGAGGACATACCGCTCGACAATACAGAAACTTTGGCAGGAGAGACCACCTGAATAGATGCAGGGAAGAGTGGCAAGCAGAGAACAGTTGCCGACTAATCAAGCTTTTGTAGCAGCGACCCTGGTTGTGAACCCTCAGGGTGCCAAGAAAAGTCCGGCTTAAGTCCTTGTTGCCAGGGTAACAGACCACCTCTGCTGAAGGGTGGAGAGGGGAGTACTCTGCGTTTCAGGGGGCTGAGGAATTGTGGGGCCCCAAGGACGTGCAGACAGCTTAAAGAGGGGGAGAGCTGGGCATTAAGGGAGGGCGAACCCTTTCCTATGTCCCCTTTCAAGCTACAGGAAAGGCAATGATGTGGGGGAGAGCTCCCAAAAAGGACCAGTACCTGGGCTTGATCGCTGCTGCACCCCCAGAGATCCTGAGTGCTGGCCCCTTGACTTGTCAGCCAGGCAATGCGGGATGAGCTGCAGCTCCTCAGCGTGCCCGGAGCGCTCCGTCGGCAGCGAGGAGTCCGTGCCGGGCCGCCCGACTGAAGATGGCGGCGCTTCCGGGTTCCCACGTGGCGATGCTGAGGGACTCTCCTGCTGCAGCAGCCGCGATCCGGTAGGCGACTGCTGCTCTGCGGCCCGCCGGTCTCCTGCGTTAAGCAGGCGGGATCCCCGGGGTTAAGCGCGCGTGTTGCCGTGGCCCGGCGCGGGCCGGAAGTTGTGCGGTACTCACTGCAGGCCGTGGGGGACAACGAGGTGGCGATACCCGGCGTAGGTATCTCCTCAACGGCCCGTCCGTGCTCCTCTGACTCCCTGTGGACTTCCCTGTGGCTGGGTTCTTTTTTCTGCGTCCCTTCGCCAGGATGAAGGAGGATTGCCCCCAGGCTGGTCAGTTCAGCTCAGGAGAGCAGGGATCACACGTCCATCTTCCTTGGCGGTAAGCCACGCCCCCCCCCAGTCTAGACAGTCTTCTATGAACTCAGAGCACTGATCTCTTCTCCTCTCACAGCTGGAGGTTTGTTACAGTTGAATCCAGTCTTCTTTGAACTCATCCAGGGCCGCAAGATTCCCCGCTTGTTTCCCGCGGAGCATTTGGTACCGGGGCACAATTTGCTGTTTTTGATTGTAGAAACAGCAGCATTTTGTGTTTTTTTCGGGCTGTGCAGTGAAATTCTGCCGCCCCCCTTTTTTTTGGGTGAGAGAGGATTTAATTACCCCGTCATGTTTACATTTAGGCACCGAGGTAAAATTCTGTGTTTTCTGATTTTAGAAACAGCTGCGTGTGTGTTTCTTCGGGCTGTGAGGGGGAAAATGCTGCCGACCCTTTTTTTGAGTGAGAGGGCAGCCTAATACTCCGTCTATTTTTTAACTTAGGCCGAGGTACAATTCTGCTGTTTCTGTTTTTAAAAACCCTGCAGGTTAGTGTTTTTCTTCGGGTGTGCAGATGAAATGCCACCGGCCCCTTATTTTGGTAAGAGAGGCGCCTAATATCCGTTATGTTTAACTTAGGCCCGAGGCACAATTCTGCTGTTTTTGATTGTAGAAACAGCTGCAGTATTATTGTGTTTCTTTGGCTGGCAGAGGAAGTGTGCGGCCCCCTTATTCTAGTGAGAAAAGGCAGGAATGCGCGCTCCGTGAAACGACGGGGGCCAGACAAATTGTAAATCGTAGACCCGTCAGCCAATGAAATGAAAGGAGGGGGGAATCGCCCGGCATGGGGACTTGTTTAAGAAACAGAAGATAAGGGAGAAGTGAAAAAGACAGCTTTGCTAATGACACCCAATTGAAAATTTGCTTGTTTTCACTGTCCCTTATTCTGAAGACCATTTAATGAAATGATACAACCCTTTTAAGGAACACTACATCCAATAGCTGGCACTACAAGAGTCTTCGTTCATTTCCCATGAGTCCTTTAGATTTAAATTTCAGTGGAGCAACTAATGGAGTATAAGTCTCCCACAGCTAAAGGGCCTCTCCCAATGGGAAAAAATTACCCCCTTTTGAGCAACCCCCTGTGATCACGCCTTCATGTCAAGTCTAATTGACCAGTGTTGACTGCAGACTAGAAGAATATCACTAGTCTACGGCCTAAAGCCTGAGGCTGTACTACTGAGGGATTTTAATGATCCCTCTAATTTCAGCTTTGTCATGGGTTCGCTCCATGTTCTCGGTAGTTGGTACCTTCTCATGCAGGCCTCCTCAAACTGCGGCCCTCCAGCTGTTGGGAAACTACGACTCCCATCATTCCCACTGTTATAGATTATTTAAATGCATGATGGGAGTTGTAGTTTCCCAATAGCTTGAGGGCTGCAGTTTGAGGATGCCTGTTCTAATGGCTCAGGCTAAGATCACATCTGCACCAGCACAGATTCTGTCAAAAATGACTCTCCATTCTGTTCTATTGGAGTTCCCAGTACAGCTAAACATACCGCTTCCCCTGTAATTTGAACTCCCATAGAACAGAAAGGAGAGTCGTGCACAAGGCATGCCTGTGGAGTCGGAGTCTCGGAGTCAGTCGGTGGGTATTTTGCAGGAGTCGGAGTCGTCATTAAATGGAGCGACTCCAACTCCCAAAATATATAATAAGTTGGTCCAGTTAGTTCGATGCAAAGAGCAAGAGGCATTGGGTCCGGCCGGTGCTACTACTCCCATATCTTCAGCCTCATCACATGAGGAGTGTAATTGATGACATGGAGCAGGCAAAGCGCTGCCCCAGGGGAAAAGATTCCCCCCAGGGCAAACGGATTTCATCAAAATTTTTCACCTGTTTTCAAAGAAGTAGAAGATCAACCATTCATCAAAACTGACTGTGGCTGAGGCAATTCCTTTATACCCTGACATTGTTAGAGATGTCGCCCCTGTGGTCACCGCTTTGCCCCCAAGTTAATGTAGAGAGGCCGTTCTCTAGCCTGGAAATAATGAGATCAGATGTGAGGTCATGTATGCAGGATCTGATGGAGGCAATACTATTTCTCAGAACAAATTCATAGACTCCACGAATATTCCTGCAGGGTTTTACATATTTACATTTTTTGTGTTCTAAAGTCGTGTCCAATACATATATTTTACACTGACAAGCAAAATGGTAACAATGTTTTGACTTTTGACTTTCAGGCTCCATATCTCACCATCCACTACAGCTTTGTACATGAGGCTGCTGTAATTTTATATACGGTCATCTTACCTATCTTATACATAAATGTCACCTGCAAGTATTTAGCATCTGCTTAGTTCTGCAGATTCTTTCCTGTAACTGCATTGTTACTGTTTTGCGCCTAAAAATCAAAAGGTTAGTTTGTTTTACTATGTTAGTATTTGGGACATCCACCTTTTGGTTTTCAATACTGCCTGAATCCTTCTGGGCTCTGAATCAGATTCAAGCATATCTTGACTAAAATCTGATCCCAGGTCTCTTCTACACATTCCCAATGTTGGTGCAGACTGGACTTGGATACAAATACAGCTTTTTTTTCAACTTTACCCACAAGTGTTCAAAAGATCAAAACATTGTTACCCTTTTGCTTGTCAGTGTCTGTTCTATCTAAATAGCTTGATGATTGTATCATAAGGTGATTAACAGCCGGATGTTACCATTTTACTACAGTAAAGTTATCACTTAAACATGCGCTGTGTATGAGGGAGTCGGGAGTTGGAGGTTTGGGAAATTGAGGAGTCGGAGTCGGGGCTTTGGCTTGCCGACTCCACAGCCCTGGCACAAGGGAGACCGACCAGAGCCGAGGCTTTTGGGGCATTTGGCCTTCATTTTTTCTAACACTAGATGGCGCAGTTGTCTAGTTAAACGTCATCTGATTGGATGTGCAGGTTCACACACTGCTCCTTTTAAAATCACATTGACACAAGCTGAAAGCCAATAGTTTCCAGATTATGAGGAATATATGCAGTACTTAGCAAAAAAGATCCAAACCTCTAAAATATAACTTTTAATTAATTATTTACAATCTTTATACTCAAGCCCAAAAGGCCAATTTAAACCAAATCCTTGGGACAAGTTTCCCCTAAAATAGATACAGAGGAATAGTAGATATCACAGTAGGTATTTATGATATATCTCTCCCTACTTGCTACTATAGCCTTCTCTTGCCCTTAGCGGGGTGTATAGGTGACCAGGACACGTGCGGGGTGCCCTTGAGGGGCGGAAACTCTTTAAAGGGCAAGGGGGAAAGGGAAAGTAGGGGGGTAATTAAATCCTATCTGATATCTACTATCCTCGTATCTATTTTGGGGGAAAAGTGGCCCCAAAGGTTTTTGGGTTTTAAAATTGGGCCCTTTTGGTTGTAGTAATAGTTTTTAAAAATCTTTAAAAGTTTTTTTTAGGGGGTTTGGAACTTTTATGCTAAGTATGACATACAAGTTGGTGCACTTTTCAATTAGGCTTGCTTGTCCTAGTGGTAAACTGCTGTATCGGAAAAAACCTTTTGGCTGCAATCCCTTTAAACCCAATAATAAGAAAACTAAGCAAATTTGTTTGTTATGGCTTAGGGGTCAGTGCAATTTAACTGTAGATGAGAAAGGGTCTTAAAAGGGGTTGTCTCACTAAGGTTTGTGTTTTTATGTTAAAGATTTTTGCAAAAAATTCATTTTAAATTGTTCCATTAACAGTGTCCTACCTATTTAGAATCCCCTCTTGTATGGGCTGCACAGCTCTCAGGTGTTTTAAGTAAGACGTTCCTCTTCCTGAAGGCTGCCAGCAAAATGGTTCCACCCCGGGTTGTTTTTATAGCTACGGGGCCTTTTTCTTCTGTTTTTACCGGGTTAAAAGCTGCCAGGCCCAAACCCCCTTTTCCCCCCTTTTTGGTTATTTTTTTTAGCTACAGACCTTTTGATTTTCCCCTGATGGGCGCCAGCATGGCGCTATGCTACAGCCCTGTTTGATCTTATGTGCTCCCCAAAACTGGTGCTTAGCTACAGCGTTTGATCTATGATGGGGCTCCGATCGCTATAGCTCGCCTTTTTTGATCTTCCGATAGGCTGCCAGCAGGTTGTATAGCTTCAACCTTTTTGTCTTTTCCTGAGGCTGCCAGCACTGGTTGTATAGCTACAGACCCTTTTTCTTCCTGATGGGCTGCCACACTGGTTGCTATAGCTACGACCTGTTTGATTTCTCCGTAGGCTGCAGCACGGGGTTGCATAGTCAGCCTTTTTTGGGGGGGGGTTTTAAAAAATTTTACTGCAGTTTTGGGGAGCCAGTAAACACCCCCCTGAATTCAAAATAAAACCAAAAAAAACGGACTGAGGTAAATGAATCAGTGTATGGAAACCCCTTTTTTTTAATTAGATATACCCACTAATCCCCCCCACCATTTTGACTTGGAGGCATTTTATCACAAACCCTATTTTTATTAGGTGTTTTTAGGATTTCACCAAAGGGCGTTCCCCCCAAATTTGTAGCAAACCTTAGGCTATGTTCACCCGGCTTTTTCAGGTAATTGGGGATGGTTTTCCCCCCCGAAATTTTCGGTGTTTTGGGGGCGGGGGGGGGGGCCGGAAGCTCGCCAGCCCCATAGACATTACGGACTGATATCCGTCCCAAAATAAGCCGTGTGAACATTGCCTTAGTGAAGAATTGTAGTCGTTTCTATTCTTGCAGCAAGCAGTATAAGCTTTACATAGCAGGTTTTTCCCTGTAGGTCCCTAAGTGCCCCTGCTAAGCGGCATACACAGAGCAGGTGGCCGGACTCAAAAGGGTGCGCTTGGGAGGGGGTCACCGTCTCCTTGCCTCAGAGATCAAGCGGATGACGCTTACAAGCCAGTGGCAGTGCCCCTGGGGGCGGCACCCATTCCAGGGGTCGGCGGGGGGCCACCGGCTCCCCACAGTTCGAGGGGGGGTCTTGTTTGATGAGGTTGGGGATACCTGGGGTATGTCTCTTTAAACTCACTTTCGGGGGGCACCGCCAGGAGTCCCTGGGGGGGTGGGACGACAGCGCAGCGGCCACAGTCCGACCTTCAAATACAAGTCCCGCGCAGTCTGTCCCAGATCCCGGCAAAAAGCGGCACGATGGCAATCTCGTGGCAGCAACCGAGAGGGTGCAGAGGTTTCTGAAAGGTATGAGAAGCCCGTGTTTTCCCAAAATGGTTGGGGGGGGAGCGCTGAGTGCGGGGGTACAGGGGGGCTGGCATATGGGGTTGATAATGGTCACAGTGGTGGAGGGGGGCGCTGTAGTGCGGGGTAAGGTAGGGGGGCAACAGTGGGGTTGATAAAACAGGTAAGTGGTGGAGGGGAGCGCTGTAGTGCAGGGGTACAGGTAGGTGGTTTCATGGGGGGGATAACAGGTACAGTGGTGGAGGGGAGCGCTGTATTTAGGGGTACAGGGAGGCTGGCATCAGTGGGGTGATAAACAGGGCACGTGGTGGAGGGGGAGCGTGTAGTGCGGGGTACAGGTTGGCTGGCTCATGGGTGTAATCAGGCACAGTGGTGGGGGGGAGCGCTGTAGTGGGGGTACAGGGGGCTGGCATCTGGGGGATAAAACGGTCCAGTGGGGGGGGAGCGCTGAGTGGGGGGGTAAGGTAGGAGGCATCGTGGGGTTTATAATCAGGTCACGTGGTGGAGGGGAGCGCTGGGGAGATTTGGGGGGACAGGAGGGGTGGCATCATGGGGGTGATAATCGGTCAAGTGGTGGAGGGGAGCTGTATGCGGGTCAGGGAGGCGGCCAGTGGGGGTGAAATCGGTCCCCAATGGTGGAGGGAGGCTGTTGTGCAGGGTACAGGTGGTTTTGGGTCGTGGGGTTGTAAAAGGTCCAGGGGGAGGGGCGCTTTTAGGAGGGGTACAGGGGGGTGGCACGTGGGGATAATAGGTCACGGGGGGAGAGAGCGCTGTATGCGGGGGTACGGGGGCTGGCATCAGTGGGGTTGATAATCAGGTCCCGTGGTGGAGGGAGGCTGTGTCGGGGTACAGTGGCTGGATCAGTGGGGTTGATAAACAGGGCACGTGGTGGGGGGGCGCTGTAGTGCAGGGGGGACAGGTAGGCTGCATCAGTGGGGTTTATAATCAGGTCCCGTGGGGGAGGGGAGGGGTGTGTGCGGGGGGGGAGGAGGTGGCATCAGTGGGGGCTAATAAACAGGTCACAGTGGTGGAGGGGGGGCGCTGTAGTGCGGGGGGAAGGGAGGCTGGATCAGTGGGGTAAATCAGGTCACAGTGTGGGGGAGCGCTGTATTTAAAGGGGTACAGGTAGGCTGGCATAGTGGGGGGGATAAATCACGGGTGGAGGGGAGGCTGTAGTGCGGGGACAGGTGGTGGCTCGTGGGGGATAATCAGGTCACAGTGGTGGAGGGAGGTGTGTAAAGGGTACAGGTGGCTGGCATCGTGGGGTTGATAATAGGTCACTGGGGGAGGGAGCGCTTGTTTGGGGTACAGGTTTGGCTTGGGGACAGTGGGCTGATAAAAGGGGCCAGTGGGGGAGGGGAGGTGTAGTGGGGGTCAGGTAGGCTGGCATAGTGGGGTTTTATTATCAGGCACAGTGGTGGAGGGGGCGCGAGTTTCGGGGGACAGGGAGGCGGGGATCGTGGGGTTTTTTAATCAGGTCACTGGTGGGGGGGAGCGCCCTGTAGTGAGGGGGGAAATAGGGTGGCACGGGGGGTAAACGGGTCACAGTGTGGGGGGAGCGTGTAGTGCCGGGGAAGGTAGGGGGGCATCATTGGGGGGTTTATAATCAGGGAAGTGGGGGAGGGGAGCGCTGTTTGGGGGTTCAGTAGGTGGCATAGTGGGGTTTTAAAACAGGGCACAGTGGTGGAGGGGAGCGCGGGGAGTTGGGGGGTACAGTACTGGCATCAGTGGGGTTTATAAACGGGGCCATGGTGGAGGGGAGCGCTGTAGTGCGGGGGTAAAGGAAAGGCTGGCTCAGTGGGGCTGATAATCAGGTCACAGTGGGGAGGGTAGCGTTTGTAGTGCAGGGGTACAGGTAGGCTGGCATCAGGGGGGCCCTGATAATCAGGTCCAGTGGTGGAGGGGAGCGCTGTAGTGCAGGGGTACAGTAGGCTGGGCATCAGTGGGGCTGATAATCAGGTCACAGTGGTGGAGGGGGGCGCTGTAGTGCGGGGTAAAGGTAGGCTGGCATCAGTGGGGCTGATAATCAGGTCACAGTGGTGGAGGGGAGCGCTGTAGTGCAGGGGTACAGGTAGGCTGGCATCAGTGGGGTTGATAATCAGGTCACAGTGGTGGAGGGGAGCGCTGTAGTGCGGGGGTACAGTCAGGCTGGCATCAGTGGGGTTGATAATCAGGTCACAGTGGTGGAGGGGAGCGCTGTAGTGCAGGGGTACAGTCAGGCTGGCATCAGTGGGGCTGATAATCAGGTCACAGTGGTGGAGGGGAGCGCTGTAGTGCAGGGTACAGGTAGGCTGGCATCAGGGGGGTTGATAATCAGGTAACAGTGGTGGAGGGGGCGCTGTAGTGCAGGGGTACAGGTAGGCTGGCATCCAGTGGGGTGATAATCAGGTCACAGTGATTGGAGGGGCGCGCTGTAGTGGAGGGGTTCAGGTTGGCTGTCATAAGTGTGGTTGATAATCAGGTCACAGTGGTGGAGGGGAGCGCTGTAGTGCAGGGGTACAGGTAGGCTGGCATCAGTGGGGCTGATAATCAGGTCACAGTGGTGGAGGGGAGCGCTGTAGTGCGGGGGTACAGGTAGGCTGGCATCAGTGGGGCTGATAATCAGGTCACAGTGGTGGAGGGGAGCGCTGTAGTGCAGGGGTACAGGTAGGCTGGCATCAGTGGGGTTGATAATCAGGTCACAGTGGTGGAGGGGAGCGCTGTAGTGCAGGGGTACAGGTAGGCTGGCATCAGTGGGCTGAAAAATCAGGTCACAGGGTGGATGGGAGTGCCTGTAGTGCGGGGTACAGGTAGGGCTGGATCAGTGGGTTTATAATCGGGTCACAGTGGTGGAGGGGAGCGCTGTAGTGCGGGGTACAGGTAGGCTGGCATCAGTGGGGTTGCCCATGACCCATATACTAATTATATAAAGAAAGGTTCTACAAATTTCTAATATTCTGCATTTTTCATAACATCCACTTGCTGTCAATAAATGAATCTATACATATTTACATCCCATTATAACAAACACTTATCACAGCTGAGGATGCGCTACAGTTGTATCCAGCACATTTTACTAGCACTGATACATTAAAGCAAACTACTCTGTTTCCCCGAAAATAAGTCAGTGTCTTATATTAATTTTTGCTCCTAAGACTTATTTTTAGGGGGTGATTTTTTTTTTTCTTGAACAAAAATTCACATTTATTGTTGAACAAAACATCCTTTTTAAAAATTCCGTAGTGTTTTTCATCACAGACATCCAGAAGCCCCAAAAACTCTGATTGCATCAAAAAAATGACAGGTTTTTATTTTCGGGGAAAACAGGGTATTTTGTGCCACTTTCTAATTTTTTACATTTTCCAAAATATCTGCTTGCCTTCAATGACTACATCCATATCTATATTACCTACATTACCTACCTTAGGATATGTTCACACAGGGTAATTTCGGAGCGCATTTCGCCGTGTATTTGCGCCCTAATACGGCCGAAATTATGGTAATCCAATTCCCAAAGAGAACTAGGATTTGCCTCCTCCCCCCGGGGGTCAATACGACTTTTGTATGGGGGGGAGAAAATGCGTGTCAATTATTGCGGCGAATACCACGGAGTAATGATGTCAAGGGGGGGCCCGGGGGGATGTTGCCCCCCACCACCCCACCCCCGGCACCGCGGGTGTAAGCACTGATTAGCGCAAGCTCCCGAAAGACACAATGTACTGAACACACCACAGTACTCATGGAACACACTTAAAAAAACCCTTTTACAGCTGAGGATTTGTACATTGCACCAGCTAAAATTTACACGCTTATCATTTTTATAAACTATCGGGGAGGAGGGGAAATTTTTTGCTGTTTTTAAAAAGCCACAACCACATACACGTATCAGATTCATAGAGGTTTTATAATTGCTGTACTTAAAAAGGGGAAACCGTCCAAAAGTTTAGCCCCCCCTTTTGAGGGGGAGCAAACCCGTGTTTAAAAACCGCTGTTTCCAGGGCTTGCCCCTTTTTTGTTAAAAATGCGCAGTTTTAGAGCATTTACCCCTCAAACTTATTCAGACAGGGGTTAGCTCCACCCGCCAAAGGCTAGCCCCCCCCACGACATTATTCACAGTTTCTACCTATTCAAAGAATGGTTTGTCATTGAGGTGGGCGGGGCTAGCCCGGGGGCGGGGTTTAAAAAAAACAACACCTAAAGGGGACTCTTCTGCTGAAAACGGATTTGAGCATTAAAACACGAAAAATCCAGCATTTAAAATAAGGCACAGCGCTGGGAACAGCAGGTCTAAGACTGACTTGTGCTGCCCTCAGCAAGGGGGGCAAAAACCAATGTGACGGGTTCCCTTTAACGGGAAAATTTTCCCTTCATGACAGAAGCAAGATTTTTTACCAATAATGAATCCGGGCCGAAACTTGAAGCTCCCGGGCCATAAGCAAAGAATAAAAAAGGGCCCCGCATTTTCCCAATGTCTTTAAAAAGAAAAAATTAAAAATAATTTTTTTTTTAAAACAAAAAATATTCGGCATACTTTACATTTGGGGGGTGTAATGACAGACAAAAAGACAGACTAACAAAAAAAAGCACTTGCAGAGGACACAAGGTGAGGGGGGGCCCCGCTCGCAAAGCTTAAATCTTTGGGGGGTGAGGAGACAAAGGGTAAGAAGCCTAGGTTACAAGAATCCAAGCCACTTGACATACATATGGGGTGGTTTAATATAGAATATCGGATGGACCGTGTCCACGCCAAACATACCTTTATATACAGATAAATGCTGAATTGTAGAGAGTGACAGGAAATGTGTGCACTAGAGAGTGGGGGAGGGGAGGTTAGCCATTAGGGGATTCTGTCGGCCCAGAGTGAGAAGAGAGTTTTCCAGAGCCCTCTTTAAAACTATGAGGGTGGAATGGTTGGCCTGAGCACATGGGGTAACCTGTTCCAGAAGAATTGGTGCCGCACGTGAAAAAACTTGGAGAAGGGCATGGGAGTTTCCGGATGAGTGAGGGTGTAGTCTTAGATCAGTAGCAGAGCGGAGCGACCGGGTATGTTGGTAGAACAGAGAAAAGAGAGGAGAACGTAAGGGAGGTGCAGCGCTGTGGATGAGACCGGATAGGGTTGTTAGACTAGAGATGAGGGAGGAGAGTTTAGGGGCTGCACTCTGTGATAGAGACGGGGTAGGGGTGGAATCAGAGATGAGGGAGAGATGTAAGGGGTTCAGCCGCTGTGGAGAGAGCAGGTAGGGTGTAAGGCAGAGATTTAAGGAGAAGATGTATGAGGTCAGCACAGTGGTAGAGAAGCGGGATGGGGTGGTAGGCAGAGATGATGGTGAGGAGAAGAAGGGGGTGCAGTCACTGTGGAGAGAACCGGTAGGGTGGTAGAGCAGATATGAAGGGAGGAGATGTACGGAGGATAAAGCGCATGAGGAGAGCACCGGGAAGGGTGGTATAACATAGTATGAGGGAGGAGATGTAGTGGGGGGTGCAGCACTGTGTAGAGAGCTGGTAGGGTGGTAGAACAGAGAATTGAGGGAGGAGAAATGTAGGGGTGCAGCGGCTGTGGCGAGGAGCGGGTAGGGGGTGGTAGACAGAGATGGAGGGAGGAGATGTAGGGGCTGCAGTGCATTGGGAGAGAGCAGGGTAGGGTGGAAGACAGAGAATGAGTGAGGAGATGTAGTGGGTGCAGCGCTGTTGTGAGAGAGCCGGGTAGGTTGGTAGGACAGAGATGAGGGAGAGATGATAGGGGGTGCAGGGCGCTGTGGAGAGAGCGAGTAGATGGGTAGACAGAATGAGGGATGAGATGTAGGGGGGTGCAGCGCTGTGGAGAGACCCCGGGTAGGGTGGTAAGACAGAGATAGAAGGGAGAGATGTAGGGGGGTGCAGCACTGTGGATAGGGCGCGGGTTAGGGTGGTAGACAGAGAAGAGGAGGAGAGATGTAGGGGGTGCAAGCACTGGAGAGCGCGGGTAAGGTGTTAGCAGAGAATAGGGAGATGTAGGGGGTGCAGCGCTGTGGAGATATCGGGTAGGGTTGGTAGAACATAAGATGAGGGAGGAGATGTAGGGCGTGCAGAGGCGCTGTGGAGAGACCGGGTAGGGTGGTAGACAGAGATGAGGGAGGAGACGTAGGGGGTACAGCGCTGTGGAGAGAGAGGGTAGGGTGGTAGACAGATGAGGGAGGAAATGTAGGGGGTGCAGCACTGTGGAGAGACTGGGTAGGGTGGTAGGCAGAGATGAGGGAGGAGATGTAAGGGGTGCAGCGCTGTGGAGAGAGCGGGTAGGGTGGTAGGCAGAGATGAGGGAGGAGATGTAAGGGGTGCAGCGCTGTGGAGAGAGCGGGTAGAGTGGTAGGCAGAGATGAGGGAGAAGATGTTATTGGGTGCAGCACTGTGGAGAGAGAGGGTAGGGTGGTAGACAGAGATGAGGGAGGAGATGTAGGGGGTGCAGCGCTGTGGAGAGACCGGGTAGGGTGGTATACAGAGTGAGGAGGAGATGTTAGGGGGGTGCAGCACTGTGGAGAGAGCGGGTAGGGTGGTAACAGAAGATGGGGGAGGGAGATGTAGGGGTGCAGCAATGTGGAGAGGAGCGGGAAGGTGGTAGCAGAGATGAGGAGGAGATGTAAGGGTTGCACGCTGTGTGGAGAGAGCGGGTATGGTGGTAGACAGAGATGAGGGAGGAGATGTAAGGTGCCAAGCGCTGTGAGAAGAGCGGGTAAGTGGTAGGCAGAGAAGAGGGAAGAAGATGGTTTATTGGTGGCAGCACTTGAGAGAGAGAGGGTAGGGTGGTAGACAGTGGAGTGAGGGAGGAGATGTAGGGGGTGCAGCGCTGTGGAGAGAACCGGATAGGGGTGGTATACACAGAGATTGAGGGAGGAGATGTAGGGGTGCAGCACTGAGGAGAGAGCGGGTAGATTGTTAGATATGAGATGAGGGGAGGAGATGTAGGGGTGCAGCGCTGTGGAGAGAGCGGTAGGTGGTAGACAGAGATTAGGAGGAGAATGTAAGGGGGTGCAGCCGCTGTGGAGAACCGGGTAGTGTGGTAGACGAGGGATGAGGGAGGAGATGTAGGGAGGAGCAGCGCGTGGAGAGACCGGTAGGGTATAGACAGAGATGAGGGAGGAGAATGTGGGGTCTGCGCTGTGGAGAGACCAGTAGGGTGTTAGACCGAGATGAGGGAGGAGATGTAGGGGTGCAGCGCTGTGAGAGAGCGGGTTAGGGTGGTAGGCAGAGATGAGGAAGGAGATGTAAGGGGTGCAGCGCTTGTGAGAGAGCAGGTAGGGTGGTAGGCAGAGATTAGATGAGGAGGATGTTAGAGGTGCAGCACTGTGGAGAGAGCGGGTAGGTGTAATGTCCGAGATGAGGGAGGATATGTAGGGTGAGCAGCACTGAGGAGAGAGCGGGGTAAAGTGTAGCAGAGATGAGGGAGGAGATGTCGGAGGTGCAGCACTGTGGAGTAAGAGCAAGGTAGGGAGTGAGAGCAAGAGTATGAGGTAAGGAATGTAGGGTGCAGCACTGTGGAGAGACCGATAGGGGGTTAGACCAGAGATGAGGGAGGACATGTAGGGGGTGCAGCGCTGTGGAGAGAGCGGGTAGGGTGGTAGCCAGAGATGAGGAGGAGATGTAGGGGGTGCAGCGCTGTGGGAGTAGCTGGTAAGGGGTAATTAGACAGAGGATGAGGGAGGAGATGTAGAGGGGTGGCGAGCACTGGAGAGACCGTGTAATGTTGTTAGACAGAGGATAGGGAGGAGAGTAGGGGGGTGCAGCACTGTGTGAGAGACCAGGTAGTGTGTAGACAGAGGATGTAGGGAGGATATTTAGGGGTGCAAGCGCTGTGGAGAGACCGGTAGTGTTGGTAGACAGAGATGAGGGAGGAGATGTAGGGTGGAGCAGCGCCTGTGGAGGAGACCGGGTAATGGTTGGTAGACAGAGATGGAGGGAGGAGATTAGGGGGTGCAGCGCTGTGGAGAAGACCGGTAGGTGTGGTAGACAGAGATGAGGGAGGAGATGTAGGGGGTGCAGCGCTGTGGAGAGACCGGGTAGGGTGGTAGACCGAGATGAGGGAGGAGATGTAGCTGGGTGCAGCACTGTGGAGAGAGAGGCTAGGGTGGTATACAGAGATGAGGGAGGAGATGTAGAGGGTGCAGCACTGGAGAGACCGGGGAGTGTGTTAGACAGAGATGAGGGATAGAATGGTAGGGGAGTGCAGCGCTGTGGAGAGACCGGTTAGGGTGGTAGACAGAGATGAGGAGGAATGTATGGGTGCCAAGCGCTGGTGGAGAGAGCGGGTAGTGTGGTAGACAGAGATTAGGGAGGAGATGTTAGTGGGTGCAGCACTGTGGAGAGAGAGGGTAGGGTGGTAGACAGAGATGAGGGAGGAGATGTAGGGGTTGCAGCGCTGTGGAGACACCGGGTAGGGTGGTAGGCAGAGATGAGAGAGGAGATGTGGGGGTGCAGCACTGTGGAGAGAGCGGGTCGGGTGGTAGACCGAGATGAGGGAGGAGATGTAGGGGGTGGAGCACTGTGAAGAGACTGGGTAGGGTAGTAGACAGAGATGAGGGAGGAGATGTAGAGGGTGCAGCACTGGAGAGACCGGGTAGTGTGTTAGACAGAGATGAGGGAGGAGATGTAGGGGGTGCAGCGCTGTGGAGAGACCGGGTAGGGTGGTAGACCGAGATGAGGAAGGAGATGTAGGGGGTGCAGCGCTGTGGAGCGAGCGTGTAGTGTGGTAGACAGAGATGATGGAGGAGAAGTATGGGTGGCAGCGCTGTGGAGAAACGGGTAGTGTGAAGACCAGATGAGGAAGGAGATGTAGGGGTGGGAGCACTGTGGAGAACCGGGTAGGGTGTAGGCCAGAGATGAGGGAGAGATGTAGGGGTCAAGCGCTGTGGAGAGGACCGGGTAGTGTGTAGCACCGAGATGAGGGAGGAGATGTAGCTGGGTGCAGCACTGTGGAGAGAGAGGCTAGGGTGGTATACATAATGAGGGAGGAGATGTAGAGGTGCAGCAGACTGTGGAGACCTGTATGTGTTTTAGAGTCATGAGATGAGGAGGAGTATGTAGGGGTGCAGCGCTGTGGAGAGACCGGGTAGGGTGGTAGACAGAGATGAGGGAGAGAAGATGTAGGTGGTGCAGTGCTGTGGATATAGCGGGTAGGGTTGTAGGCAGAGAATGAGGAAGGAGATGTAGGGGGTGCAGTGCTGTGGAGAGAGGCGTGTAGTTGTTGGTTAGACCGAGATGAGAGGAGGAGATGTGAGGGGGTGCAGCGCTGTGGTGAGAGCGTTTAGGGTGGTAGGCAGAGATGAGAGAGGAGATGTAGGGGGTGCAGCACTGTGGAGAGAGCGGTTAGGGTGGTAGACGGAGATGTAGGGGGTGCAACGCTGTGGAGAGTAGATCGGGGGTTTTTAGGGGGTGGGACAAGATGAGGGAGGAATGTAGGAGGTGCAGCACTGTGGAGAGAGCGGGTAGGGTGGTAGACAGAGATGAGGGAGGTGAGATGTAGGGGGTGCAGCTCTGTGGAGAGACCGGGTTAGTGTGTTGAGACCATAGATGAGGGAGGAGATGTAGGGGGTTCAGCAGCTGTGGAGAGAGCGGTAGGTGGTAAACGGATAGATGTAGGGGGGTGCAAAACGCTGGGAAGAGATCGTGTAGGGTGGATAAGAGATGAGGGAGGAGATGTAGTGGGTGCAGGCGCTGTGGGATAGAGCGAGGTAGTGTGTAGGACAGAGATGAGGAGGAGATTTTGTAGGATGGGCAGCACATGTGGCGAGACCGGGTAGTGTGTTAGCCAGAGATGAGGGAGGAGATGTAGGGGGTGCAGTGCTGTGGAGAGACCGGGTAGGGTGGTAGACCAAGATGAGGGAGGAGATGTAGGGGATGCAGCACTGTGGGGAGACCGGGTAGGGTGGTAGACCGAGATGAGGGAGGAGATGTAGGGGTTGCAGCACTGTGGGGAGACCAGGTAGGGTGGTAGACAGAGATGAGGGAGGAGATGTAGGGAGGAGCAGCTCTGTGGAGAGACCGGGTAGTGTGTTAGACAGAGATGAGGGAGGAGATGTAGGGGGGCAGCACTGTGGAGAGACGGGTTTTAGTGTGTTAGAAAGGATGAGGGGGAGATTGGGGGGTTGCAGGTGTGGAGAGAGGGTAGGGGGTAGACCAAGATGAGGGAGGGATGTGGGGGGAGCAGATTTGGGGGAGACTGGGTAGGGTGGTAAGAGATGGGGGAGGGTGTAGGGGGGTTTTAGCGCGTGGGGAACCAGGTAGGGTGGTAGACAGAGTGAGGGAGGAGAGTGGGGGCAGCTCTGTGGAGAGCTTTAGGGGGTGAGTGGATGAGTTTATATTTCCCCTGTATTAAAGGGGAACCCATGCAGTGACTGACACGGGGAGAGGCTCAGTAAGCGGCTGGAGAGAAAGATGGCCTGAGTTTTACGATGGGGGACCGATAAACAGGGGTTACAGTAGTCAAGACGAGAAAGAATAAGAGCAGTACTGGTGTCTTCTTATGGGACTTTTTGGGCCCCCTTAGGCTGCCGGTCCCGGCTGCTACATCTGCAACCCCTAATAGCTATGCCCCTGAATGAATCATTGTTAAATAAAGTATATTGGAAATTTGTTAGATGTTGAGTTCTATCTCTCTCTTGCACAGAGTGGAACTACCACCAGGCCTGTCTGCGGAGGGACAGGGTTTTGGTTTATCACCAAGGGAAAAAATTTTCCTCACCCCGAAGAGGTGCAGCATTTTGTTAGAGGGTGAGTGATGTAAGTTCACTGGGTGCTAGACAAAGCAAGAAGATCCACAATGATCTGGGAGCATCTGTATGTAGTGATAAGTGACGATGGTCTTATCCTCCATTCACATCCAAAGCTGCAGAAAGCACCCGTCTGCTCTGTGGTTCAGTAGCGTTCTGTGTGCTGAGAGCCGCCATGTTGGTGGTAGGGTGGGTTCATCTGGCTGTGACTCTGTCGCTGATTTCTGCATTTCCACCCCAGGTGTTCTCTGTTGAACTGTGAAGTCGTGTTCGAGATGTTAAACCGCTCCTTGGAAGATGACAACACGTGTGTCAAACTGGTGAGAAAACACAACGTCAAACCTTCCATACATGCGACCACCACTTATCACCTCCATACAAGTCTAAAACCAATTCAGACTTCTGCTGGTCCAGTCCATTATGAGAGATCAGATGACTTGCAAAGTTTGCGCTCATCTGCTAGGTCACATGATTGACAGCAATGTGGAGCTACTCCATTGACTGTTTCCAAGGGCAACCAGAAGAATTTTGTAATCGGCTTTGTTTCTGTGATGCAGAGCTCCCCATGACTTTCCATGGCCTATACTTAGGATATCGGATTGGTAGGGGTCCATATCTTGGTTCTCCTAACAGACTGCTGATTTAAAGGTGTTTCAATTTACGTAATATTGATATTAATTGACATAATAGGTGCAGATCCCAGAGGTGACAACGCGTGGCCCAAAGTCTCCGCTAAGAATGGAGAGGTGGTCAGAATCCCCTCATTCATTTCAGTGGGAGTTCGGAGTATAGCAGAGTGCACCGAAGGCTTTCAGGAGCCTGTTCTGGACATTGGGACCTGCACCCATCCAACAGATATAGAATATTCTGTCAGTGTTCTCACTATACCCTGTCGATATGCTATCAAAGTCTGATACATGTGGTCCCACCCTGTCTCTGGAACGGGTCCCCCAAAGTGGCGGCTTAGAATGGAGAGGTGGTCACGCTTGTGCACAGCTCTCTGTTCTGTCCTATTCGAGTTTCCTGTACAGCCGAACACATCGCTCCCCTATACTCAAACGTTCCATACAATAGAATAAAGAGTCGTGCACAAGCCTGACTGACTCTCTAGTCTGAGCCCAAACTTTTCATGGTGCCTGTTTCAGAGGTAAGTGTGGGTCCCGCACCTAACACACTTTGGCATATCTCTAGGATACGCCATCAAAGTCTATGGTGGGAACATCTAAGGGGTTGTCTCAATGATGGCATATCCCTAGGACAGGGGTGTCAAACTGCGGCCCTCCAGCTGTTGGGAAACTACAACTCCCATCATGCCCACTGTTATAGATTATATAAATGCATGATGGGAGTTGTAGTTTCCCAACAGCTGGAGGGCCGCAGTTTGACACCAGTGCCCTAGGATATTCCATCAATGTCTGATAGGTCAGGGTTACAATTCTGGGACCTGCACCTATAACCTAAACGACCGACGAAACTTCTCCGTTCTGAATATAGAGCAGGTCGGGTCTCTCCCATAGACTTGAGTTCTGAGTTTTGCCGAGCAGCAATGCTTGGCTTCAATTGGAACGCTGATTCATGTTTTTTTTAGAAACCCGGAACAATCGGGCATTGATGTCATATCCTAGCAATTGCCATCAATGGCTGTAGTGAGACAAACCCTATAAAGCAGTGTCCCCAACCATAGACTTTGATGGCGTATCCTAGAGATAGGCCAAAGGGCATTAGGTGCAGGACCCCCACTTACCTCTAAAATGGGCACCACGATAGATGCCATCAATGACTATAGTGAGGCAACCCCTTTAAAGCGGTGTCATCACCATAGATCTTGATGGCATATCCTAGAGATAAGCTGAAGGGCGTTAGGTGCAGGACCCCCACTTACCTCTAAAATGGGCACCACGATAGATGCCATCATTGACTATAGTGAGACAACCCCTTTAAAGCGGTGTCCTCACCATAGACTTTAATGGCATATCCTAGAAATATGTCAAAGTGTGTTAGGTGCAGTACCCCCCAATTACCTCTAAAACGGGCACCGCGATAGATGCCATCAATGACTGTTATAAGACAACCCTTTGAAGCGGTGCCCCAACCATAGACTTTGATGGCATATCCTAGAGATATACCAAAGTGTGTGAGGCTCTGGACCCCCACTTACCTCTTAAATGGGCACCATGATAGATGCCATCAATGACTGTTATGAGACAACCCCCTTAAAGGAGTGTCCCCACCATAGACTTTGATGGCATATCTTAGAGATATGTCAAAGTGTGTTAGGTGCAGAACCCCCCTAGTTACCTCCATAGATGATAGATGCCATCAATGACTATAGTGAGACAACCACTTAAATAGTCCATGATGAAGTCTCTTCATTGTTTGCCAGGCATAGTGCCATACATTTTGTAGCGGCAAAGCTTTGTTGTAGCTCATTTATTGGGTAAGCTGCAATACCTGGCACAACCACTCCTAAATGAATGGCACTATTCCCAGATAACAAAGCTTTTCCCAGCTTTGCTACTGGGGGTTAATCAAACAGGTAGGTTATCTCCTTGCTTTTACCATGGATAAGCAGCACCAGAGACTTCTAGTCCCTATAATTGTGGTATCTAGTTGTCCACTAACACACATAGGGCCATGGAGACATTCTTACTGCTAGACACTTTGCTAAATAAGGCCCCTTGTATTAATTGCATTTGGTTTGCTTGCAGCGATCAATGTGCGCTATTGCTTCCCTCATGACCTCTGACCTTCTATCGCATGACCACATGTTGGCGGTGGTTAGGAACAACCTGCTGAAGATGAGCCGAGGACCTGTAGGACCAGTGAAGGACAAAGCCCGGAAGGTAGGGGCTGTGCTTATCACATAAAAGGCGCTTTCCCTACTATTTACTTTCTACTGATTTCAAAGAGCTTTCCCAAGACTTTTAAAACTCTCCCTACCACTCCCACTGTGCTAAAATAGAAAATTACCCCCTACTTACCTCTCCCATCACCACCGTTCCAGCACTGCCAGAGCTCCAGTGTCCATTCCCGTCCCTTACTAATAATGTCACGTTCATGGATCGCATGATGTTGTAGCCAATCACTGACGTCAGTGGACATGTGTTGTACATGCACATTGGCTGCAGCATCATGGGATCTATGAACGCGACATCATCGGTGAGGAACTGGTGGGGGGGGGGGGGGGGGACACTCGAGCTATGGGAGATGTAGTTAATTCTGTATTTTAGCACAGTGGGAGGTGGTAGAAAGGTTTTAAAAAGGGTTTTGCAAAAAGGGCATTTCATTCCTACTTTGTCCTGCTTCAGCTTTCAGTGTGCTCAAAAGGGGGTGTGTATGGTGTTTAAACTGCACAACATGTGACCCAGCAAGCTTGACCTCACCATGGCTTTCTCCACAGTGTGCTCACTCTAGTCAAACAAAGGTCTCTTTAAAGGAAGTACTGTAAGTAGCTACAATGTAGCTGGACTGGTTAGCACTTCTGACTTTCAGCATCGGGGTCCTGGTTTCAAGTCCCTGCAGTAGCCATACATGTAGATTTTTTTTTTTTTGTCTCAGTGCACATACCTGATTTCAGTTTCTTTTTCCTTTTATTTATTTGCTTTCTTTGACTAATTACTAAGGAGTACAGAGGACAGGAGTAGAATGACAACACCTGGTGTTGAATACTTGCTCAGAAGTGAGTGTGTGTGATTACTAAGGAGTACAGAGGATGGGAGTGGAATGACAGCACCTGGGGTTGAACACTCTCTCAGCGGTGAATGTGTTTGATTACTTAGGAGTACATAGGATGAGAGTAGAATGACAGCACCTGGGGTTGAACACTCGCTCAGCAGTGAGTGTGTGTGATTACTAAGGAGTACAGAGGACAGGGGTAGAATGACAGCACCTGGGTTGGACACTCGCTCACACTGAGTGTGTTTTTGTGAATTACTAAGTGTGACGAGACAACAGGAAAAAGAATGAAGCACCTGGGGTTGAACACTCACTCAGCAGTGAGTGTGTGTGATCACTAAGCATGGAATAGACTGGCAGCAGCTGCATGAGAGAAGAGGTGATGTCTGAGCATGTGTGTCCAGGACTGAGGCGCTCTCGTCACTGGTCGTATCCCCCAGAGACAACCTGTACACTATGGATCAGTAAGGGAGCAGCTAAAACAAAAATGGTTCAGAGTTTTTAATGATGAATGTTGAAAATGTTTATTATTTAATTTACAGTCTTCCCTCGTCAATTTATACTTTATGCCAAAACCCCTTTAAGTTTTGGAAAACTCCTTTAAGTTTTATCACTATACTCCATGAAGGCCCAAAGCTGCATTCAGAATTCTGCTAATCTCTCAGGGTGTATCACAGCTTCTCTCTCTTCAGCCATTTTGTTGGGTCTGTTACTATCTTAAATGCCACCTGCTGTACTGCATTGTGGAGAATGTAGCATATATACCCTACAATGTATACCCAGAATTTGGCAGCGAAGTCCTGTAGCAGCCAGGGGAATTTTACTGCAGCTTTGGATGTGACTGGAGTAGATGATGTGATGACGTTACGCTTCAGTAAGCTCACATCTGATTTCTTAGCACATCATAATTAACCATTTATGTTCTGTTTCAGATTCTTCTCCAGTTTGAGGCCCTGACGCAAACCTCTCCTAAACACCGGACTGCGCTCCAGTTACCAACCTCGCCCTCTCCCCAAACCAACCCCTTGGATCTTCTAACGGACGTCCTCCCAGAAACAGGTGGAGAAAATCTATTGACCCCCTCTAGCGCCTCTGCTTCCCCCATTGCAGCGTCAGATCCTTCTAAACTTGCTTGTTGTGGACTTGTCCAGAACGGAATCCAGCGGGCAGATGGAGAAGGAGCGGCGGCCATTGAGGAAGACGACCGCGTCCACGCTGATGCAGAGCTGCCCACCCAGACTGATCCACGGGAGCGGCTGTCACTGTTTGATGGCATGATGTTGGTCACACCTATAAGGAGACTTGAGAAGGAAGAAAAAATGCCAAGTCCGATGCCCCCTGTTACCAGCTCCGCACAGATGGCATCACACATGAGGACTTCTAAGCCCGGCGTATCTGCTTTCTCCTTCTTGAACAGTTAGCGATGGTACCTGTGCCAGGTGACTCACGGTTTGGCTACTGACATAGACAGCTGGGCTGTCCGGCAGAAACCAGCGAGCACTGACCCACTAATGTACTAATATGTAGAGGACTCAGTATGCCATTAATAAAATGTTTGCTATGATAGAGTCCTAGGAGAAGGCACAATACATCCCGGAGAAGCTGTGTCCTTTCAGAGGGTCCGCACCCCTCCCAAATTAAAAAAATAGAACTTTGGGGCCTATTTATGAAAACTGTCTAGTAGTAGGACTGTCTTTGTTGCCCATAGCAACCAATCAGAGCTCAGCTTTTATTTCCCATAGGGCTTTGGAAAAATAAAAGCTGGGCTCTGATTGGTCGCGCTGATTGGTTACTATGGGCTCTGGTTGCTATGGGTTCTGGTTTCTATGGGCTCTGGTTGGTTGCTATGGGCACTGATTGGTTACCATGAGCTCTGGTTGCTATGAGCTATGATTGGTTGCTATAGGCTCTGGTTTCTATGAGCTCTGATTCGTTGCTATGGGCAACACAGACAGTCTTACACCTAGACAGTTTTCATACATGAGGCCCAATGTGGTTTCTGAGGGTCCCTCTTCCTCCACTTTAACCCAGCTTTTGCCAATGAGAAAAATTGGTGGCGATGCTATGGGCCTCATGTATGAAAACTGTCTAAGTATAAGACTGTCTTGGTTGCCCATAGCAACCGATCAAAGCTCAGTAACCAATCAGAGCTCCGCTTTCATTTCATATGGTGCTCTGAAAAAATGAAACCTGGGCTCTGATTTGTCACTATAGGCTCTGAGTGGTTGCTATGGGCTCTAATTGGTCACTATGGGCTCTGAGTGGTTGCTATGGGCAACCAAGACAGTCTTACACCTGGACAGTTTTCATAAGTGAGGCCCAATGTGGTTTCTGAGGTTCCTTTTTCCTCCACTTTAACCCAACTTTTGCCAATTAAAAAAATTGGCGGCGATACTATGGGCCTCATGTATGAAAACTGTCTAGGTGTAAGACTATCGTGGTTGCCCATAGCAACTGATCAATGTTCAGTAACCAATCAGCGCTCCGCTTTCATTTCATATAGTGCTCTGTAAAAATGAAGCCTGAGCTCTGATTGTTTGCTATGGGCTCTGAGTGGTTGCTATGGGCAACAAAGACAGTCTTAGGCCCTGTTCACACGGCGGATTGGGGCGCGGTTCTGGCCGCGGGTTCCGACACGTGTTTCTCGCGCCAAATAACCGCGCCCAAATCGCGCACAGTTTATTAACATGGTTCCTATTTGAAACCGCGTTAATATCACACGCCGCGGGTTTGGCTGCGGCTTCGGGGCCGCGGCCAAACCCGCACGTGTGGATAACTCTGCTGTCAATTCTTGACAGGGAGTGCTCTGCGCGGCGGCCGCGGGTAGTGCGCGGCTCGCAGCGCGGTTTACCCCCTGCTATTAATTTGCATGGGGGCAAACCCTCGGCGCAAGCCGCGCCCAATACCATGCCCCACCCGCGCTGAGACCACACCCATCGCCCGCGCCGCAAACCCGCGGGAGACGCGAGTTTGCGGCGAGGTTCGATGAGATTTTGAAAAACCCGCAAAACCCGCGGCCAAAACCGCTGTGTGAACATGCCCTTACACCTAGAAAGTTTTCATAAGTGAGGCCCAGTGTGGTTTCTGAGGGTCCCTCTTCCTCCACTTTAACCCAACTTTTGCCAATTAAAAAAATTGATGGGGATACTATGGGCCTCATGAATGAAATTGGTCTAGGTGTAAGACTGTCTTTGTTCCCCATAGAAACCCATCAGAGCTCATAGCGACCATTCAAAGCCCATAGCAACCAGTCAGAGCCCATGGCAACCAATCAGAACTCATTGCAACCAATCAGAGCTTATAGCAACTAGTTGGAACCCATAGCAACCAATCAAAGCTCATCTTTCATTTAATATAGCGCTCTGGGAAAATAGAAGCTGAGCTCTGATTGGTTACTATGGGCTCTGATTGGTTGCTACGGGCAACAAAGACAGTCTTATACCTAGACAATTTTCATACATGAAAACCCCATGTTTTTCTTAAGTCATGCCTGTTCCCCAGTGTATCACATAGACGGATCATCACCTTATGATTGGTGGGGGCTGATTTTCGGGTCTGTGCTGCGCCCCTCTCACTGGTTTTTGAAACCTTGCCAACCCTTGTGCAGGAAACCAATAGCAGATTCAAGTGAGGGGAGGGGATGCAGTGCATTGGATGCCCGGGTCACACTGGGTAAGGACAACAGAGTGGCAGTCGGTGACCCAGCATTGTGACCCTCTCTTTTCAAAATTGTCCCAGAGACCCTCACAGCTGATAAAGTGATGCCAACGCTTCCTGTCTGCCAGTTTATTTCATAAATTAAAAAGAAAACTCAATAATTAGGCGATCTCATTTTTGAGGGTCCAAACTTATGATAAGAATAGCAAAAGCAAATTTTCCTGAGGTTCCACACCCTTCGCCTGTACCTCGCCAGCTGTGGAAAAGTAGTTAGTAGGACTTTGTATTTCTCTTCTTTAAAGGGGTTGTCTCACTACAGGGATTGCTACTTTTTATGTTAAAGATCTTGCAAAAACAAGTCACTTTGCAATATGTGTCCATTACCAGTGTCCTACCTATTCCTAGATATCCCCTCTTGTGTGGGCTGCATCAGCTCCTCAGGTCGCTATAGCTACAGACCTGTTTACTCTCTCCTGATAGGCTGCCAGCACTGGTCGCTATAGCTACACACCTGGTTTCCACTGCAGCCTAGTAGAAGCCAGTAAACACGCCCCTGAATTCAAAATGAAACCAAGAAAACAGGACTGAGATAAGATGAATCGATGTAGTGAGACAACCCCTTTAACCCAACCTGTGACCAAAAAAATCAAATTTGCTTTTAAAGATCAAGGACAGGATAAAAATATCCCCAAAAAATAATGCACAAGGTCCCACCCATTCACTGCGACCTGTGATACCTGATGAAGGAAGAAAAGGCCACTGCCTCCACTTAAAAAATGACTTCTCTCCATGCTGCGACACTGGGGGACCAATGGTCACTAAGGTGGGGATCCATTGAGGGCTTCCTAATGCCATGATCCCCAACCTGCGGCTGTTCAGCTGTTCCATGACTATAACTCCCAGCATGCTACAACAGCTGGGGATGGGTGGTGCAAAACATTGGAGACCTCTAATATAATAATCACAGTCGCACCCCTCATCCTTACAGATACAACGACTTAAGAACAATTCCCAACAAAAAACCCCAATGCACTGAAGGGGAGATTGTACAAGTGTAAAATACAGAGAAGGGTGGGCTCACACAATGGTAATGCAGGTCTGTAGCTATAGCGACCTGAGGAGCTGATGCAGGCCATACAAGGGGGGATATCTAGGAATAGGTAGGACAGTGCTAATGGACACACATTGCAAAGTGACTTGTTTTTGCAAGATCTTTGACATAAAAAGCAGCAATCCTTGTAGTGAGACAACCCCTTTAATGCATGCAGTGCAGGTATCAGTCCGGGGACTGTGATAGGAGGTGCCCGCAGATACCGCAATGATAAGGGTGGGCTCACACTATGGTAATGCATATGGTGCAGGTATCAGTCAGGGGACTGTGATAAATTGTACACCCACAGATACTGCAGTGTAGCCTCGGCGGACCCATGGAGGGTAACAGAGCAGATGTAGCCCTGATGAGTACATTTGCTCTATTTCTTGGCATATACATATTTCCTGAGGGACTCAATGGTATATTAGTATTGAGTCCTGTAAAATAAGCGTATGCAGTGTGAAATAGAACAAATGTACCCATCAGGGCTACGTCTGCTCTATTACCCTCTATAGGCCTGCCAAGGCTGCATTGCGGTATCTGCGGGGCACCTTCTATCACAGTCCCATGACTGATACCAGCACCATATGCATTAAAGGGGTTGTCTCACTACAGGGATTGCTACTTTTTATGTTAAAGATCTTGTAAAAACAAGTCACTTTGCAATATGTGTCCATTACCAGTGTCCTACCTATTCCTAGATATCCCCTCTTGTATGGGCTGCACCAGCTCCTCAGGTCACTATAGCTACAGACCTGTTCTCTCTCCTGATAGGCTGCCAGCGCTGGTTGCTATAGCTACAGATCTGTTTGATCTCTCCTGATAGGCTGCCAGCACTGGTTGCTATAGCTACAGACCTGTTTGATCTCTCCTGATAGGCTGCCAGTGCTGGTTGCTATAACTACAGACCTGTTTGATCTCTCCTGATAGGCTGCCAGCACTGGTTGCTATAGCTACAGATCTGTTTGATCTCTCCTGATAGGCTGCCAGCACTGGTTGCTATAGTTACAGACCTGTTTGATCTCTCCTGATAGGCTGCAAGCACTGGTTGCTATAGCTACAGACCTGTTTGATCTCTCCTGATAGACTGCCAGTGCTGGTTGCTATAGCTACAGACCTATTTGATCTCTCCTGATAGGCTGCCAGCGCTAGTTGCTTTAGCTACAGACCTGTTTGATCTCTCCTGATAGGCTGCCAGCACTGGTTGCTATAGCTACAGACCTGTTTGATCTCTCCTGATAGGCTGCCAGCACTGGTTGCTATAGCTACAGACCTGTTGGATCTCTCCTGATAGGCTGCCAGCACTGGTTGCTATAGCTACAGACCTGTTTGATCTCTCATGATAGGCTGCCAGCACTGGTTGCTATAGCTACAGACCTGGCTTCTACTGCAGCCTACTGGAAGCCAGTAAACACGCCCCTGAATTCAGAATGAAACCAAGAAAACAGGACTGAGGTGAGATGACTCAATGTAGTGAGACAACCCCTTTAATATAGTGTGAGCCCACCCTTACCATTGCGGCATCCGCGGGCACCTTCTATCACGGGAAGGAACTTCTATAAAACAAAAAGGAATAAATAATGTAAGTGCCCGTTCACACTGGACTTTGATACTTATTCTTCGTCTTCCAAATTGGCTTCAACTCCTCGTCTGCACATAAGCAGCAGGTTTCAAAGTTTTTGAGACGCGTTTCGTTCTGACCTTGAATTATTGAGTCAGGGCGATTTTTCGAGAGCCAAAAACGCGACCCACCTTTGGACGAGGCTTTGAAGCTCTCCATTCATTTCTATGGACATTTAGCTTGTGAAAACGGCTCGAAAATTGACGTCGCCTCTTTTTCAGCGCTGAAAACGCGTTGTGGTTTATAAAAATCAATGAAAATTAACTTTTTTTTTAGGCATTTTGCTTGCGGAAAATGCGCCACGCCAGCTGTGTGAACATACCCCTATTGGTGATGAATCATCCTGCTGCTGTTCTATCTGTACCAGGGAAAGCTGGGTGACCACATATAGCTGCCATTAGTACTCTGCTGGTTGTCACCCGGCTTTCCCGCACTGCTGAGCTCCTATCTGCTCGGATTTGTCATTTTGGAGTTTGGGAAATGTAGATAACAATCCCTGTGTCATCCCCTGAAGTGAAGGGATGAATTCACACAGTGCGGTTTTGATGCGGTTTTGGACACCAGTGTGAATGGGGCTATCGGGGATGTGCTGTGGGTGCGGCTCTATCACACTCAATGAAGATTCTCCATCTCTGCTGCAGGGGGAGGAGCCTGGACCAGACACAACGAACACTAACCCCGCCCCCTTTGTGGTCTCCACCAAAACTGCTGCTGAAGCCCCGCCCGTCTCTGTGAGTGACAGGAGGGAGGCCCAATCAAGCGGCAGTGATGTAATACGACAGCCAATGAGAGCGCAGCACGGGCACTTTCGTTAGGTTTTTTTGTTTTGCTGCAATTGAAGTCTGTGTGTAACATTGTCAGTTACTGAAGATTGCGGGGTCACTGCCGGCCGCACACCCGCGGGTAACCCGAGCCGCTACACCCGGGAGACACAGCAGGTAAGAGGAAAGAGCGGTGCCAGCACCGGGGAGGCCGAGGCTGCGCCAGAGACTGGAGGCCGAGGCTGTACTGGAGGCCGAGGCTGTGCCGGAGCCTGGAGGCCGAGGCTGTACTGGAGGCCGAGGATGTGCCGTAGCCTGGAGGCCGAGGATGTACTGGAGGCCGAGGCTGCGGTAGAGACTGGAGGCCGAGGCTGCGGTAGAGACTGGAGGCCGAGGCTGCGCCAGAGACTGGAGGCCGAGCCGGTACTGGAGGCCGAGGCTGGACCAGAGACTGGAGGCCGAGGCTGTACTGGAGGCCGAGCCTGGGCCGGAGACTGGAGGCCGAGGCTGTACTGGAGGCCGAGCCTGGACAGAGACTGGGCGCGGGCTGTACTGGAGGCCGAGCCTGGACCAGAGACTGGAGGCCGAGGCTGCGCCGGAGCCTGGAGGCCGAGCCTGTACTGGAGGCCGAGGCTGCGCCAGAGCCTGGAGGCTGCGCCAGAGCCTGGAGGCTGAGCCTGTACTGGAGGCCGAGCCTGGACCAGAGACTGGAGGCCGAGGCTGTACTGGAGGCCGAGCCTGGACCAGAGACTGGAGGCCGAGGCTGTACTGGAGGCCGAGCCTGGACCAGAGTCTGGAGGCCGAGCCTGGACCAGAGACTGGAGGCCGAGGCTGCGCCGGAGCCTGGAGGCCGAGGCTGTGCCGGAGCCTGGAGGCCGAGGCTGCGCCGGAGACTGGAGGCCGAGGCTGCGCCGGAGCCTGGAGGCCGAGGCTGCGCCGGAGCCTGGAGGCCGAGCCTGTACTGGAGGCCGAGGCTGCGGCCGGGAGCCTGGATGTCGAGCCTGTACTGGAGGCCGA
This sequence comes from Phyllomedusa bahiana, assembly GCA_025379985.1. Taxonomy (NCBI): domain Eukaryota; kingdom Metazoa; phylum Chordata; class Amphibia; order Anura; family Hylidae; genus Phyllomedusa; species Phyllomedusa bahiana. The sequence goes on along the minus strand of JAODAL010010523.1, from coordinate 35,173 downwards.
GGCTGCGCCGGAGCCTGGAGGCCGAGCCTGTACTGGAGGCCGAGGCTGCGCCAGAGCCTGGAGGCTGAGCCTGTACTGGAGGCCGAGGCTGCGCCAGAGCCTGGAGGCCGAGCCTGTAACTGGAGGCCGAGGGGGCTGCGCCAGAGCCTGGAGGCCGAGCCTGTACTGGAGGCCGAGGCTGCGCCGGAGCCTGGAGGCCGAGGCTGTACTGGAGGCCGAGGCTGCGCCGGAGACTGGAGGCCGAGGCCCGTCTGGAGGCCGAGGCTGCGCCGCCGAGCCTGGAGGCCGAGCCTGTACTGGAGGCCGAGGCTGCGCCGGAGCCTGGGGGCTGACCCTGTACGGGAGGCCGGGGCTGCGCCGGACCTGGAGGCCGACCCTGTAGGGGGGCCGAGCCTTCTGGAGGCCACCCTGTACTGGAGGCCCCCCCAGGGACCAAGACTGGAGCCGGCGTCTGGGGGCGTGGCGGGCCCAAGCCTGGAGGCCGAGGCTGTACTGGGGGCCGAGGCTGTACTGGGGGCCCGAGGCTGTACTGGGGCCGAGGCGGGGCCCCGGAACGGGGGCCGAGGCTGTACTGGAGGCCGAGCCTGGGCCGGAGACTGGAGGCCGAGCCTGGGCCGCAGACTGGGGGCCCGAGGCTTATGGAGGCCGAGCCTGGGCCGGAGACTGGGGCCCCGAGGCTGTATGGAGGCCGAGCCGGGGCCGCAGACTGGGGGCCGGGCTGTACGGGGGCCGACCCGGGGCCGCAGACTGGAGCCGGGCTTACTGGGGGCCGAGCCTGGGCCCAACTGGGCCGAGGCTGTACTGGAGGCCGAGCCTGGGCCGGAGACTGGAGGCCGAGGCTGTATGGGGGGCCGACCCTGGCGGAGCGGAGGCCAGGCTTACTGGAGGCCGAGCCGGCCGGAGACTGGAGGCCGACCTGAGGGACCCCCGAGCCGGGGCCGGGGAACCGGAGGCCGAGGCTGTACGGGAGGCCGGGCCTGGGCCGGAGACCGGAGGCCAGGCTGTACTGGGGCCGAGCCTGGGCCGAGAGGGAACCGAGGCGTACTGGAGGCCGGCCTGGGCCAGACCGGAGGCCCGAGGCTGTACTGGAGGCCGAGCGGGGCCGAGCCCGGGAGGCCGAGGCTGTAACGGGGGCCGGCCGGGCCGGGAAACCCGGAGGCCGAGCTGTACTGGAGGCCGACCCGGGCCGGGAGACCGGAGGCCGAGCTGTACGGGAGGCCGACCCTGGGCCGGAGACCGGGGGCCGAGGCTGTATGGGGGCCCCGACCCGGGGGCCGGAGACCGGGGCCGAGGCTGTACAGGAGGCGAGCCGGGGCCCGGAGACCGGAGGCCGAGGCTGTACTGGAGGCCGAGCCTGGGCCGGAGACCGGAGGCCGGGCTTTTACCGGAGGCCGACCCTTTGGCCGAGACCTGGAGGCCGAGGCTGTGCCGGAGGCCGAGCCTGGGCCGGAGACCGGAGGCCGAGGCTGTGCCGGAGGCCGAGCCTGGGCCGGAGGCCGAGGCTGTACCGGAGACTGGAGGCCGAGGCTGTACCGGAGACTGGAGGCCGAGGCTGTACCGGAGACTGGAGGCCGAGGCTGTGCTGGAGACTGGAGGCCGAGGCTGTGCCGGAGGCCGAGGCTGCGCTAGAGACTGGAGGCCGAGGCTGTACTGGAGGCCGAGGCTGCGCTAGAGACTGGAGGCCGAGCCTGTACTGGAGGCCGAGCCTGTACTGGAGACTGGAGGCCGAGGCTGCGTTAGAGACTGGAGGCCGAGGCTGCGTTAGAGACTGGAGGCCGAGGCTGGGCTGGAGGCCGAGGCTGCGCCGGAGACTGGAGGCCGAGGCTGTACTGGAGGCCAAGGCTGGGCCAGAGACTAGAGGCCGAGCCTGGACCAGAGACTGGAGGCCGAGGCTGTACTGGAGGCCGAGGCTGCGCCAGAGACTGGAGGCCGAGGCTGTACTGGAGGCCGAGGGGGCCCCAGGGGACTGGGGGCCGAGGCTGCCGCAGGACTGGGGGGCCGAGGCTGTAAAGGAGGCCGAGGCTGGCCAGAACTGGAGGCCGAGGCTGCGCTGGAGGCCGAGGCTGGGCCGGAGACTGGAGGCCGAGGCTGTACTGGAGGCCGAGCCTGGACCAGAGACTGGAGGCCGAGGCTGTACTGGAGGCCGAGGCTGCGCCAGAGACTGGAGGCCGAGGCTGTACTGGAGGCCAGGCCTGTGCCGGAGACTGGAGGCCGAGGCTGTGCCGGAGACTGGAGGCCGAGGCTGTACTGGAGGCCGAGGCTGTGCTAGAGACTGGAGGCCGAGGCTGTGCTAGAGACTGGAGGCCGAGCCTGTACTGGAGGCCGAGGCTGTGCTAGAGACTGGAGGCCGAGCCTGTACTGGAGGCCGAGGCTGTACTGGAGGCCGAGGCTGTACTGGAGACTGGAGGCCGAGGCTGCGCTGGAGGCCGAGTCTGTACTGGAGGCCGAGGCTGCGCCAGAGACCGGAGGCCGAGCCTGTACTGGAGGCCAAAGCTGTACAGGAGACTGGAGGCCGAGGCTGGACAGGAAGCCGAGGCTGCGCCAGAGACTGGAGGCCGAGGCTGCGCCAGAGACTGGAGGCCGAGGCTGGACTGGAGGCCGAGGCTGGACTGGAGGCCGAGGCTGGACTGGAGGCTGAGGCTGCGCCGGAGACTGGAGGCCGAGGCTGGGCCGGTGACTGGAGGCTGAGGCTGCGCCAGAGGCTGGAGGCCGAGCCTGGGCCGGAGACTGGAGGCCGAGGCTGGGCCGGAGACTGAGCGGGGGGCACTGGTTATGGTGGCTGATCGGGGGGGCACTGGTTATGGTGGCTGATCGGGGGGGCACTGGTTATGGTCACTGATCGGGGGGGGCACTGGTTATGGTCGCTGATCGGGGGGGCACTGGTTATGGTTGCTGATCGGGGGGGGGGGCACTGGTTATGGTGGCTGATCGGGGGGGGCACTGCGTTCAGTGTCGGAGGGGGGGGGCACTGGTTATGGTCACTGATCGGGGGGGCACTGGTTATGGTCGCTGATCGGGGGGGCACTGGTTATGGTCGCTGATCGGGGGGGCCACGGGTAATGGTGCTGATCGGGGGGGCACTGGTTATGGTGGCTGATCGGGGGGGCACTGGTTATGGTGGCTGATCGGGGGGGGGCACTGGTTATGGTGGCTGATCGGGGGGGGGGGGGGGCCCTGGTTATGGTCGCTGATGGGCACTTTGGCTGTCGGTGGATGCAGCGGACATGTTGATGCCCATCCCCGCAGCGTCCTCCGCTCCTCCAGCCTGGTGCATTGAGCCCTCCAGACACTAAGCTGCTGTCCCTATGTGACCCCTACTTGTTTCCTCAACCAATCGGCAGCCTCCTCCCAAACGCTCCCTGGGGAGAGCAGACAATGGGAACCTGAATGAGGGAGACCCTGCACTGTTCATGCCTGGTGACCCCTCGGTCCACCCCAGTGCAGCTGCCGCCCTCCCCCCCCTCTCCAGGCGGCGCTGAGGATCCAAAGTTCTGCAACTTTCTAATCCTCACCATTTTCAAGGTCCCAGAGGACCCCGGATCATGGGCAGTTAGAGCTGAGGTTCTCCTAAAGTCTATAGATAGTGGGGTCCCAGAGGACCCCGGATCATGTCAGGTTTAGTAGCTGAGTCCCTATGTCTATAGATAGTGGGTCCCAGAGGACCCCGGATCATGTCAGGTTCAGTAGCTGAGGTCTCCTAGTGTCTATAGATAGTGGGGTCCCAGAGGACCCCGGATCATGTCAGGTTTAGTAGCTGAGGTCTCCTAGTGTCTATAGATAGTGGGGTCCCAGAGGACCCCGGATCATGTCAGGTTTAGTAGCTGAGGTCTTAAGTGTCTATAGATAGTGGGGTCCCAGAGGACCCCGGATCATGTCAGGTTTAGTAGCTGAGGTCTCCTAGTGTCTATAGATAGTGGGGTCCCAGAGGACCCCGGATCATGTCAGGTTTAGTAGCTGAGGTCTCCTAGTGTCTATAGATAGGGTGATGTATCCACAGCAGATGTCTCTCGGGAATGCAGGAAAGCTGGGTGATGTATCCACCAGCAGATTTGTCTCTCAGGAGTGCAGGAAAGCTGGGTGGCTGCTTCTATGGGGGCCATATTTCAGTTGTCACCCAGCTTTCCCAGGAACAGATAAAGGACTACTCTGATTGTTATAACCTCTATGGCCACCGCCTTGGACCAGTGATTGTGCTTCTTCTGGATAAACATGGGGTTAATAGTTGGGTGACCCGGGTGAAGGTGCCTGATGCCACTTTTGTGTTTCCAGCAGGTGCCCATGCAGAGCCCGCTCGGCGCCCCCTCCCATCAGGGTGGGGAGGACAATGGAGAGCTCACCCTCACCGGCTCCCAGGTCTCCGTGACGCGGCGTCCGAGCAGCGCCGGGAACGCCAAGCACATTTCACGCTCCATCTCCGTCATCACCGACACCAGGAGCAGAGGAAACCAGGTGGTAAGAGGCTGCAGTCAGGGGGTGGCGCGACGCTCTGCAGCTGCCGGCTCCACTATACCGTGGGTTCTGTCTCTTCTCCATGTTCAAGATCTGTGCTTGCTGTCAGTGAATGGGAACATTGACACCTGATAAACTGGAACAGGCTCTGCCCTTGTGTCAGGAAGGTTCCCATTTACTGACAGCAAGCAGAGGCCTTGAAAATGGCGAAGGATTGACTTGATTCTGAGTCGTAAAGTCGGTGCTGGTTTCATAAGGTATCGCTAACCATCAGAGGGAAATGAGGACATTCTAGCTGTCTGCGCCTTGTTCTCTCCATTCTGTTCTATGGGAGTTCCCAGTACAGGGGAGCGCTGTGTTCTCTCCATTCTGTTCTATGGGAGTTCCAGTATAGGGGATTGCGCTGTGATTCTCCATTCTGTTCTATGGGAGTTCCCAGACGTTACGCTTGGGGAGCGCTGTTGTTCTTCGTTCTGTTCTATGCAGTTCCCAGTCTAGGGAGCTGCTGTGTTCTTCAGTTCTGTTATATGGCAGTTCCCCCCGAGCCCCCCCCCCTACCCACAGTGATATGCGGTGCGCTGGTTTTTTGTTTTCTTTTTCCCCATTTTTCTGTTCTATGGGAGTGTATCCCAGGTTACAGGGAGCGCGGATGTTCTCCATTCTTATCTATGGAGTTCTTAGTCAGGGATGGGCTGCAGGGTTCTCTATTCTATTCTATGAGTGTTTTCCCAGTACAGGGGCGCGCTGTGTGTTCTCCACATCTTGTTCTATGGAGTTCTGTACAGGGGATTGCGCTGTGTTCTCGCATTCTGTTCTAATGGAAGATTACGCCAGTACAGGGAGAGACGCTGGTTTGTCATAGTTCTGTTCTATGGGAGTTCATGTATCAGGGGAGCGCTGTGATTCTCTCATTCTGTTCTATGGGAAGTTCCCGGTACAGGATGAGCGCTGTGTTCTCATCTGTTCTATGGACCGTCCCGCGTACAGGGGACGAGCGCTGTGCTTCTCTCATTTGTTCTATGGAGTTCCCCCGGTACAGGGGAGCGTTGTGTTCTCCATTCTGTTCTATGGGAGTTCCTGTACAGGGGAGCGCTCTATGTGATCTCCATTCTGTGTCTATGGGAGAGTGTCACGGGGTACAGGGGCATGCGCTGTGTTCTCCATTCTGTTCTATGGGAAGTTCCCGGTACTCGGGTAGCGCTGTGTTCTCCATTCTGTTCTATGGACCGTTCCCGGTACAGGGGAGCGCTGTGTTCTCCATTCTGTTCTATGGGGAGTTCCAGTACAGGGCGAGAGCTGTGTTCTCTTCGCATTCATGTTCTAATAGGGTAGGTTCCCTAGAACAGGGAGAGCGCTGGGCTTCTCCATTCTGATCTATGAAGTTCTCGGTACAGGGGGAGCTGGGTTCTACATTGTCTATTCTATGGAGAGTTCACTAGTACAGGGGAGCGCTGTGTTCTCCTATTCCTGTTTCCTTGGGTTTCCTGTACAGGGAGAGTGCTGTGTTCTGCTATTCTGTTCTATGAGAGTTCCCAGTAAAGTGTGGAGCGCTTTGTTCGCCATTCTGATTCTATGGATACGTTCTTAGTAACAGGGAGCGCTTGGGTTCTCTCACATTCTGATCTATGGATAGTTCTTAGTTAAGCGGGAGCGCTGCGGTTGTCTGCTTTATGACTATATGGAAGTTCTTTAGTAACAGGGGAGCGCTGGGTTCTCCATTCTTGATCTTATGGAAGTTCTTACGTACAGGGAGCGCTGGGATCTCATTCTGATTATGGGAGTTCCACTCAGTACAGGGTTTGGAGCGTCTGTGTTCTCCATTGGTTTATGGGACGTTCCCAGTACAGCGATGCAGCGCTAGCGCTGCTTTTCCTGTGTTCTCTCATTCTGTTCTATGGGCGTTCCCAGTACAGAGGAGCGCTCTGTGTTCTCTCCATTCTGTTCTATGGGATGTTCCCAGGTACAGAGGAGGCGCTGTGTTCTCTCCATGCTGTTCTATGGAAGTTCTTAGTACAGGTGGAGCGCGTCTGTGTTCTCCATTATCGTTCTATGGGATGTTCCGGTACAGGGGGTGGGCCTTGAGCTGTGTTCTCCATTTCCTGTTCTATGGGAGTTCCGGGGTTACAGGGTCGAGCGGATGTTTTGTTCTTTGTTCAGTTCTGATGGCAGTTCCAGTACAGGGGGGCGCTGTGTTCTCCATCTGTTCTATGGGCAGTTCAGTTTGCAGTGGGAGTGCTGTAGTTCTCTCTATATTTTGTTCTATGGATTTTCACCAGTACTGGGGAGTGCTGTGGTCTCCAATTCTGTTCTATAGGAGTTCCAGTACTAGGGGCTTTGAGGCGCCAATGCGCTGGGTATCGTTTTCGGTTCTTTGGCAGTTCCAAGTGAACAGGGTAGTGCTGTGTTCGGACATTCTGTTATATAGAATTCCCAGTACAGGGGAGCAGCTGTGTTCTCCGTCCTGTTCCTATGGGAGTTCCATGTACTGGGGATCGCTTGTGTTCGCCATCTGTTATATGGGACGACTTAGAATTCCCAGTACAGGGGATGCTCGCTGTTGTTCTCCATTCTGATCTATGGACAGTTCTTAGTACAGAGGGAGTGCTGTGTTCTTACGATTTCTGTTTGTGGGCAGTTCCAGGTCCAGGGGAGCGTCTGTGTTCCATTCTTGTCTTTGGAGTTCCCAGTACAGGGAGCGCTGTTGTTCTCTCCATTCGGTTCTATGTGGAGTTCCCAGTACAGGGGGCGCTGTGTTTCTCTCTCATTCTGTGATTGGACGTTCCCAGTACAGGGAGCGCTGTTTTCTCTCCATACTGTTCTAATGGGAGTTCCCAGTACTGGTGGAGCGCTGTGTTTCTGTCCATTACTGTTACTATGGCAGTCTCCCAGTTTACAGAGGGAGCGCTGTGTTCTCACTTCTGTTTTTTATGCGTGAGTTCCAGTACCAGAGTGGAGCGCTGTGTTCTGTGTGTGTGTCTCTATGGGATTCCCAGTACGAGGGGGAGTGCTGTGTTCTCCATTCTGTTTCTATGGAGTTACCAGTAAGGGGAGTGCTGTGTTCTCCAGTTCTCCTCTTATGGGAACATTCCGGAACAGGGGAGCACCAGAGTGCTGTGTTCTCCATCCGTTTATTGGATTTCCCTAGTACAGCACGCTCTATGTATCTCCATTATGTTCCTATTGGACTTTCCAGTACAGGGGTAGTGCGTGTGTTCTCTCAATTTTGTTTACTGGACAGTGCCCACGTACAATGAGGCGCAGTGCTGTGTTCTACCATTTCTGTTCTATGTAGGTTCTCCTAGTTTACAAGGGGAGTGCTGTGTTCTCCAATTCTGTTCTAATTGTAGGTTACACAGTACAGGAAGTGCGATTGTTCTGTTGTACTTGAACTACCATGGACAGAATGGAGACTAGTGACTGGTCTACATCCGAGCACGCTGTCGTGTTGTAGGGGTCCGTTCCTGAAATAAGTGGGACCTGCACCTTTCCGAATCTGCATTCATAGCCTATCTATGCCCGCAGTCTATGGTTGGGATACAAATGATCTACATTTTTGAACACCTCAGTCGTCACTAGCATTGTAAAATTCCATTCTGACAAGCCCCCGAAATGATGTCCTCCCTCCTCTGATGTTCCTCTAACCTTCTGCTTTCTCCCCTGCACAGAGGGACTCGCCTCGAGCCATCAATAACCTTCGCCGGTCCAACAGCACCACCCCAAGGTGACAGCCAAAGCAAGGAGTCGCTTCCTTCATGTAATCGGAACCCTGGGCAACTTGGCGGCGCGTCGGTCTTATTGCTTTAAATCGGTTATTTCACGCGTGCAGTATATCATGTGAATGCTGCCAGGGTGCTCTGGCCTTTGTTCATCTGGATGGGCGGTCCGCCGAACTTAGGTCTCGTGATCACGTATAGGTGCAGGCCCATTCATGATTTTCTCTCGACCTTTTTGTTCCCAGCTGCTACCCCCCTGGGGGTCCAAATACATGGGGGGTGACACATCTCTGCTAGAATGTGACAGATGTTCTGCGGGGAGGAGCAGGGACTACAGACTCTTTGTCAGACCTGGAGATTATCCCCTATTATTATAGAATTCCTCCACAAAAGGTAACGGAGGGGGCAGCGCCTTGAAGCGCCCCTTCCCTCATTTACAACACGAAGGGGGGAAGCGCAGCAGAAGGGTTGATCTGCAAGCTGTGTTCGCACTTGTAGATATGGGAGACCCAGCATATCCTGCTCACCTGTGGCTAGCAGGGCTTGCTGGCACATGTAGTCCAGCAGCAGCTGAAGGCTATATGGATATAACTGTGATGCTCAGGGTGCATTTTTTGATGCGTTTTTTGTGTAGAAAGGTACAGCAATTAATGTTGTACATTTTTGTCCAAAAAATACACCAAAAATGCACCGTGTGAAAGCACCCTTAGGAGGTCTGCTGCGTGTATCCCATGAAGCTGCTGCATGGCTTGTCACCCAGCTCTCCCAGCCAAACCTGGAATCTGGGAAAGGTGACCACTTCTATGGATGCCGTCATGGGAGCCATAGTGGCCATCACCTGGATTAACCAGCAGGGCTGTGGAGTCGGAGTCGTCATAAAATTGACTGACTCCCAAAATATATAATTAGTTGGTCCAGTTAGTTCAATGAAAGAGCAAGAGGCATTGGGTGCGGCCAGTGCTGCTGCTCCCATATCTTCAGCCTTATCACATGAGGAGTGTAATTGATGACATGGAGCAGGCAAAGCGCTGCCCCAGGGGAAAAGATCCCGCTCCCAGGGCAAACAGATTTCAGCAAAATGTTTCACCTGCTTTCAAAGAAGTAGAAGAGTTCAACCATTCATCAAAACTGACTGTGGCTGAGGCGATTGCTTTATACCCTGACATTGTTAGAGATGTTGCCCCTGTGGTCATCGCTTTGCCCCCAAGTTAGTGTAGAGAGGCCGTTCTCTAGCCTGGAAATAATGAGATCAGATGTGAGGTCATGTATGCAGGATCTGATGGAGGCGATATTATTACTCAGAACAAATTCAGAGACTCCACGAATGTTCCTGCAGTGTTTTGCATATTTACCATTTTTTTGTGTTCTAAAGTCGTATCCAATAAATATATTTTACACTGACAAGCAAAACGGTAACAATGTTTTGAACGTGTGACTTTCAGGTTCCACATCTCTCCATCCACTACAGCTTTGTACATGAGGCTACTGTAATTTTTTTATACAGTCATCATACCTATCTTATACATAAATGTGACTTGCAGGTATTTAGCATCTGCTTAGTTCTGCAGATTCTTTCTTGTAACTGCATTGTTACTGTTTTGCTTCTAAAAATCAAAATGTTATTTTTTATTATTTTGTTAGTATTCGGGAAATCCACCTTTGGTTTTCAGCACTGCCTGAATCCTTCTGGGCTCTGGATCAGATTCAAGCAGGTCTTGACCAAAATCTGATCCCAGGTCTATTCTACACATGCCCAATGTTGGTGCCGACTGGACTTGGATAAAATACAGCTTTTTCTTAAAACTCTCCCCACAAGTGTTTAAAAAAGATCAAAACATTGTTACCCTTTTGCTTGTCAGTGTCTGTTCTACCTAAATAGCTCGATTATTGTATCATAAGGTGATAAACAGCCTGATGGGACCATTTTACTACCGGAGTCGGAGGTTTGGGAAATTGAGGAGTCGGAGTCAGGGATTTGGCTTGCCGACTCCACAGCCCTGTTAGCCATGGAGGGAAGGGATTGGTATTGAGCTATGACTTCTATCTTTTGCAGTGGGGAGCAGCATGAAGATTTTTTATCCTTTTTTGAGAGCAGCTCTGTTGGAAGGAAGAAGCTACATGGACTGGCCAAGACCCCCCCAGAAAAGAAGACCTCATGGAACGTGCTGGTACGTCTCCTCATGCCTGTTGCTGTACGTATATGGCAGAGTGACTGTGCTGGCACATGCCATTATATGCAACTTACACCCTATTGCAGTGGCCGGATCAAAAGATCACTTCTATCCCAACCATTTAACCTCTTAGATGCCATGATCAATGACTGTGGTATCTAAAAGAGTTGTGACGGAGGGTTTGTCATCCATTACATCTCCCCCTTCCCCATCACAACATCATGGGGTATCAATAGGTTGTGCTAGCAGCTTATGCCCAATCAAGAACCCACCTCCCCGAGGTTTGTGGTCTTTGTATCTATCAGAAACTAATACGCTGCCTGTCAGTGTTACACTGACCACTATAATACACTGCAATACAGAAGTATTGCAGTGTATTATACCAGCAGTCAAGCTCACAAGACTTCAAGTCCTCAAGGTTGTTTAACATTTCAGGTTGTTCGTCTGCAGCAATGTTTTCTGGTATCACTGCAGACGGCGGGGTGTGCGGCTCCCGGTGCACTTCACAGCCCTGGTCCCAACGCAGTCTCTGCAAGTGCCAGAAAGCGGAGGAAACCTCCGCTCCCCGACACTCAGCCCTTTGATTGCACTGTGGTCATGAACCACACCAAAGGGTTTCCCCTGCTATGTTGGGTGATCGGGACTCCGGTGACCCGACAGAGCTCGGAGAACAACTGCGCAGTCAGCCCTGGGGACCTAGAGTGGCCCCAGGGCTGTCTGTGTAAGAAGTCAGCATTAGCAAATGTGTAGCTAATGGTTTAGAGGTGTGAATGATTTTATGCCTCTTTTGTCACAGGATGACCAACCTCGTGCTTTTCTTCTACCAACAAGTGCCCGCAGTGCTAGCTCCGTCCAGAGCCTCAGCATGAAGAGGAGAGACATGCCCGTCCTGGCGCCCAGTTTTCCAGCTAACAACAGGTGTTTCATACAGTATGATCCTGGTTGTTGTTAGAAGTGTGTGTGTATGTATGTATGTATGTATATATATAAATATATAAAATGTGTGTGTGTGTGTGTATATATATATATATATATAAATATATATATATATTTTTTTTTTCCCCATACTTTTATTCTAAACATTTCCACTTTGTCCCATGTATTTAGGAGTAACAAGGGGGCAGTAGGAAACACTGTAACCACTATGGTGCACAATAACTATTCGTCTGGTGACCGGGGACTCACTGCTAAGAGCTCCAATCAGAAACCACCATCTTTAAAGTAAGTAGGAACAGAAATAGTTTTTTCAGTGGCCATGGTATTTGGTGATTTAAAGGGAACCTGTCGTTTTAAATATGCTATCAGATGTGAGGGCGGCATGTGATAGAGTTGGAGGAGCGGAGCAGATTGATGTATAGTTTTGTTTGAAAATATTCAGTAGAAATTGGGGCAACATTAAAATAGCCTAGAATGTACTTGATTTATGAACCTGTTCTACTGCGGGGCATAAATCAGGCGCATTCTAGCGCTAGAATGACATTTCTGGTTCAGGTAAACCACTTTGAAAGTGCTCTACCTGTTCCAGCAGTAATGTGCCTAGAAATGCCGTACTGAAGCTATAAATCTATAGCTTTGTACCGTTCTAGTGCCGCTAATGCTCTGTAATGCTTCTGATACGGGCATACATTAGGCATTACACTAATGCAAACGGGGCTGCGCCTGATGCCAGGCTGCAAAATACGCCAGACTTCTGTCGCAGCCCCGTTCATACATGTCGCCCTTGGAGTTTAATCATTGAAATCCCCACTTATTCTGGGTTGAGTCTGGTGGGCGGTCTTATCAGTAATTGACAGACTTCTTTGTATCAGTGTGCTCGGTCAGTTACTCTTCACACCGCCCACTGGACTCCTTAACCTGGAACAAGCAATGATTTGAATGAATAAAATACAAGTTTTACTGAATTGTTCCCTACAAAGCTATGCGTGAATCTGCTCAGCTCCTCCAGCTCTATAACATGCTGCCTACAGATCAGATAGCATGGTCAATGTGACCGGTTCCTTTTGAATTGGCACCAGGGCATTTTTTAAGGTTTATTAGGTTAGAACAAAGGGTCAGCTCCACCCTTGCCCATGGGTCATATCTGGTACTGCAGACATTATTTCCATATCACTCATTTCCTTCTATGGAGAGGTGCCACGCATAGCCAGTGATCTGCTACTACTCTATGGTAAGAACCCTGCTTGTCCAGAAGCAAAAAATCATGACAATTTCCTTTTGTATTATAAAAGTAAAGCACTTACTAATTGGTTTCCATTAATAAAGATTCCCTGGTCACCATAACAGAGAAGTGGTCATGAGATCCTGGAAGTGAATACTGAGACATAGTTACATAGTTAGTACGGTTTAAAAAAGACATGTGTCCATCAAGTTCAACCAAGGGTGGGGAAAAATGTGGGTGACGGGAGGGAGACAAGGAGTTCGAGCCCAGCCCCCCACTGGTGAATGCCCTGAACCCACAAGGCAAGGACCAATCTGCTCCAGGGGAGACCCCATCTCTGACCCCAGAGCTCACGGGGAGGCCCCAGCTCTGACCCCAGAGCCGACACCAGACAAGATCCAGAATTTTACATAGCTACGTACGCATTATTATACTTTAGTTCCAGGTAGATATCTAAGCCTTTCTTGAAAACCCTCACCTGCTCCTGCTGTGACCAACTCCTCAGGCGGCTATTCCACAGAGTTACAGTTCCCACAGTGAACGCTTTTCTCCTCTGGAGATTGAATCCTTTTTTTCTCCAGCTGAAGGGAATGTCCCCTTGTCTTTTGAGGGGGTTTTACATGAAATAATTTTCCCCCATACTTTTTGTAGGGACCATTTATATAAATATATAAATTAATCATGTCCCCCCGAAGCCGTCTTTTCTCAAGACTAAATAAGTTCAATTCTTCTAACCTCTCCTCATAATGAAGATGCTCCATTCCCCTTATAAGTTTGGTTGCTCGTCTTTGCACTAAGATGCTCCATTCCCCTTATAAGTTTGGTTGCTCGTCTTTGCACTAAGATGCTCCATTCACCTTATAAATTTGGTTGCTCGTCTTTGCACTAAGATGCTCCATTCCCCTTATATGTTTGTTTGCTCGTCTTTGCACTCTCTCGCTTCATTACATCTCTTCTATAAACTGGGGCCCAGAACTGAACAGCATATTCCAAGTGAGGCCGCACCAATGCTTTATACAGAGACATGTCCTCTTCCCCTTCAGTGTGTATAAGCATGTCGGTGGTCATACAGGGGTTGGTGGTCATGGAGATGTAAGTCGTTACGTCGTTCCTGATTAACGACTTAACTTCTGCTCCTATGACGGCTCCTTCATTTGAGTGATCAGAACATCTTTGCTAATGGAAACTAATTAGTAAATGCTTTATTTTTAGATTATAAGGGCTATTGTCATATATTCTGTGCCTCTGGACAGCCCCTCTAAGCTGGCCATGGATATTAGATTGTCTTTGGTGGCTCTCTGTACTTGTCATAGACACTAAGAAAGCGTGGATTTTATTGGTTGGATTTTAAACGTGTTCAGTTTCACTGAGATAAGTGGTGCCTGGGGCATGAAGCGGCTGCTTATCTTACTGACATATTGAAGCAACTATTGAATCCTTGTACTCTTACTTCATCCTCCCCAGTAACCAGAGGGCACCCAGTGGGGATGAATCCGGAAGCAGCTTCCAGAAATCTCAGAAGAATCTGTCCAGCACAAACAACCTGGGTCGTAACAACGCCGGAGGAAGCGGAGCGATGAAGAGGAAGGAGGTCACTGCCGAGGAGGCCGAGCGGTCAGTGCTTTCTTGTTCTTTCTACTTGGGATAAATTCTCCAAGTTTTACTCGTTTAGAGAAATCTCACCCCATTCTTCCTTCATTTATATTACCCTATAACATTCCACTCATTGAGCACATCTGAACGATCATCTCCTGAAACACTATGTGCTGCTGAAGGGCCTAATGCTTCTGTTTTCTGTGACTTCTACAGTCATGACCAAAAGTTTTGAGATTGACACTAATCTTATATTTTCACCTGATCTGTTGCCCTCTGGTTTTTCTGTGTGTTTGTCAGATGTTTTTATCACATACAGAAATACAAGTGCAATCATATTATGAGTAACAAAAGCTTTTATTGACAGTTAGAATGAGTTGATGCAGCAAGTCAATATTTGCAGTGTTGACCCTTCTTCTCCAGGACCTCTGCAATTCTCCCTGGCATGCTCTCAATCAACTTCTGCACCAAATCCTGACTGATAGCCGTCCATTCTTGCACAATCAATGCTTGCATTTTGTCACAATTTGTTGCTTTTTTGTTTGTCCACCCGTCTCTTGATGATTGACCACAAGTTCTCAATGGGATTAAGATCTGGGGAGTTTTCCAGGCCATGGACCCAAAATCTCTGTTTTGTTCCTGAGCCATTTAGTTATCAAATATGCTTTATGTCAAGGTACTCAATCATGATTGAAAATTCATTGTTAATCACCAACTGCTCTTGGACAGTTGGGAGAAGTTGCTCTTGGAGGACATTCTGGTACCCTTCTTTATTCATGGATGTGTTTTTAGGCCAAGACTGTTAGAGAGCCGATTCCCTTGGCTGAGAAGCAACCCACACATGAATGGTTTCTGATGCTTTACAGTTGGCATGAGACAAGGCTGGTGATCGCTCACCTTGTCTTCTCCCAACAAGCTGTTTTCCAGATGTTCCAAACATTCGGAAAGGGGATTTATCAGGGAAAATGACTTTACCCCAGTCCCTCAGCAGTCCACTCCCTGGGACCTTTGGCAGAATATCAGTCTGTCCCTGATGGTTTTTTCTGGAGAGGAAGTGGCTTCTTTGCTGCCCTCCTTGACACCAGGCCTTGCTCCATGAGTCTCCGCCTCACAGTGCATGCAGATGCACTCACACCTGCCTGCTGCCATTCCTGAGCAAGCTCTGCACTGCTGGGAGCCCTGATTCCGAAGCTGAAACACTTTTAAGAGACGGTTCCTGGCGCTTGCTGGTCTTTCTTGGGCGCCCTGGAGCCTTTTTGGCAACAATGGAACCTCTCTCCATGAATTCCTTGATGATGCGATAGATTGTTGACTGAGGTTCTAGCTGCGATACTCTTCCCTGTTAGGCCAGTTTTGTGCAGTGCAATGATGACTGCACGGGTTTCTTTAGAGATAACCATGGTTAACAGAAGAGAAACAATGATGCCAAGCACCAGCCTCCTTTTAAAGTGTCCAGTGGTGTGATTCTTACTTAATCATGACAGATTGATCTCCAGCCCTGTCCTCATCAACACCCACACCTGTGTTAATGGAGCAATCACTGAAACGATGTGAGCTGCTCCTTTTAAGGCAGGCCTGCAATGAAGTGGAAATGTTTTTGGGGGAAAAAGTTCATTTTCTAGGCAACTATTGACTTTGCAATTAATTGCTGTTAAGCTGATCACTCTTTATAACATTCTGGAGTATATGCAAATTGCCATTAGAAAACCTGATGCAGTAGACTTTGTAAAAATTAACATTTGTATCATTCTCAAAACTTTTGGCCATGACTGTAAATTGTCACCATCCACACATCTGTAGCATTCCTCAGGTTGCATCCAACTCTCTGAGCCTTGTAACGTAAATGGGGTTAGACCCAACCAGATGTTCATCTGCAGACAGCTGTTTCGGGGTGTTTGCTCCCCATCCTTGTAGAGTAGAATACTGGTTGGGTAGGGGGGAGCCTTTCGGGTATGTTCACACGGCGTATTGGGGCGTGTACTGTACGCGCCGCAATACGCCGGGTGTTTTAGAAGTATGGCCCCATTCACTTCTATTGTCAGCGACGCGTAAGCGGCACGAAGAAGTGACATGTCACTTCTCTCACCCTCTTCTCTATGAGAGATATGATTTACTGTAATTGCAGCAGGCATTTCGCCCGTATTAAAGCGCAAATACGTGGCGAAATACGCACCACAATTACGTCATGTGAACATACCCTTAGGCATAGGTCAAAAGGAGGTAACGGACTAAGGTCACCTCCTCCAAAAAGATCAGCATCCTCTTATCCTAAAATACTCTGTGCTGCTAAAAGTTGTATTACCTCTTATTTTTTGAGTATGACCTCCCACCTCTGTTCTTGACACCATGAAGCCACCCATAATACAAGCAGAGTTGTTTTAACCATGATAACCTGAGTAGACCAGTCATTGCCTCACATAAGATGAACATACTCATCTGTTGCTGCCGTCTCCTAGTCACCCGATTCATTGCGGGGTGTTCGAATGTCACCCACATCATATTTACCTTAGTACATATGGCCACACCAAAATGTGAGGGCTGAGCTGGCTGACCCTTCTGATTTTTGGATGCCAGACAGACCTCTGATCTATGGCGGGGGTCTGGTTCTGTGACCTTAGCAAGTTCACATATAATCGGGTCTTTTTTGGGGGGTGGGTAGATGGGGAGGGGGTAAAGATTATGATACTATAGCTGGATGTGCAGGAAACTACAATGGCCACATGAGTTTGCACTGAGCTCACCATTTTGGGCCAGGGTGCACTATATGGAGAAGACCAGCTGGAGGAGTGAGGGGTGGCATTGTGATGGGCAATGTCCTGCTGGGAAACCTTGGGTCCTGGCATCATGTACATGTTACTGTGACACCTACCCAAAGATTGTCGTGATCAAATCTACCCCTTCTTGATAGATGGATGCCCTAATGGCAGTGCCCTCTTTCATCAGGATAATGTCCCATCCACACTGAAGGAATGAGGAACATGACCGAGTTCAGGGTGGTAACTTGACCTCCAAATTTTTTAGATCTCAATCCAATAAAGCATCTGTGAGATTTTTTGGAAGAGAAGTCCAATCCATTGAGGCCCCACCTCACAATTTAGGACTTAAAGGGGTTGTCTCACTACATTTATTCATCTCACCTCAGTCCTGTTTTCTTGGTTTTATTTTGAATTCACGGGCGTTTACTGGCTTCTACTAAGCTGCAGTAGAAGTCAGGTCTGTAGCTATAGCAACCAGTGCTGGCAGCCTATCAGGAGAGATCAAACAGGTCTGTAGCTATAGCAACCAGTGCTGGCAGCCTATCAGGAGAGATCAAACAGGTCTGTAGCTATAGCAACCAGTGCTGGCAGCCTATCAGGAGAGAGCAGACAGGTCTGTGCTATAGTGACCAGTGCTGGCAGCCTATCAGGAGAGATCAAACAGGTCTGTAGCTATAGCAACCTGAGGAGCTGATGCAGCTCATACAAGAGGGGATATCTAGGAATAGGTAGGACACTGTTAATGGACACACATTGCAAAGTGACTTGTTTTTCCAAGATATTTAAAAAGCAGCAATCCTTGTAGTGAGACAACCCCTTTAAGGGACCTGGTGCCACATGCATAAATCTCCAGAGGTCTTGTGGATTCTGTGCATCAATGGGTCAGAACTTTTTTGGCAGCAGGATGGGTTTAAATGTTATGGCTGAGAAGTGTACAGAGTTTGTATGTCACTGACGTCCGCCCCTCTCTCCCGTACAGGTTTATTCTGCAGGTGAACAGCGCAGCAATCACTATTCAGCGGTGGTACCGGCGCCTGCGTCTGAAGCGGAAATCTGGGGAGGAAGCTCTACGGCATATGTTGGCTTCAAAAAAGGAGGTAAATGAGGTCAGGACAGTTGGTCCATGATCCTCTCGACATGGCGGGCTTTGCTGAAGATTACTTTGACTTATTGATTCCATGGGGTTTGACCACTGAGAGAATCCTCATTTATTTCTTTGTAAATGGGAATAGTTGAGACTGCTATAGATTTCTATGGAAAGAGGTCATGCATGTGCTCCTCTGAGGAAGCAGAACCCTTAGGATAGGACCCTCACACAGTCCTATAACAGTGGACAAACAACAACACCACTATGGGGGACATGTTGAAAATTGTCTAGGTCTAAGACTTTAATTGTTGCCCATAACAACCAATCAGAGCGCCCCTTTTATTTTATATAGTGCTCTGAACAAATTAAAGGGGTGCTCTGATTGGTTGCTATTGGCAACAAAGAAATTCTTAGACCTAGACAGTTTCCATCCATGTGGCCCTAAATCTTTTCTAGGGTTTGTGGCCCGTTTTATGCCCTGTTCACACGGGTCAGGTTTGCTGCAGGTTTTTTTCGCAGCAGACCTGCAATTTTAAGATCTGCACACCAATTGGTGCACATTTATTGCAGAGTAAAATCCGTAGTAAATCCTTCGCAAAATCCAGTCTGTTGCAAATTTTAATCTACAGGTTTGCTGTGGAAAACGCACAGCAGACCATACATGTCTGAACATAGCCTTAAAGGGGTTGTCTCACTTCATTGATTCATCTTACGTCAGTCCTGTTTTCTCGGTTTCATTTTGAATTCAGGGGTGTGTTTACTGGCTTCTACTAGGCTGCAGTAGAAGCCGGGTCTGTAGCTATAGCAACCAGTGCTGGCAGCCTATCAGGAGAGATCAAACAGGTCTGTAGCTATAGCAACCAGTGCTGGCAGCCTATCAGGGGAGATCAAACAGGTCTGTAGCTATAGCAACCTGAGGAGCTGATGCAGCCCATACAAGAGGGGATATCTAGGAATAGGTAGGACACTGTTAATGGACACATATTGCAAAGTGACTTGTTTTTTGCAAGATCTTTAACATAAAAAGCAGCAATCCCTGTAGTGAGACAACTCCTTTAAAGGCTACCTGTCCCCGTCGCATAGCTCTTTATAGTGGGGCATCCGTACAACCTTCTTATATTTCTGTTAGTTAAAAAGTGTATGTCACATATGACTCCACTGAACCAGAAAGGTGTTCCTTTTTGTTAACCTTTTTAATGGACAATGCAGTGTATGAAAGTTAGTTAAAGGGCTTTACCACTTTGCAAAATTCCCTCAGAGGCCAGTTCATAGCTCACTAGGAGCCGGCATCACAGAACAGGAAGATGCAGTGCAGAGGTCTCCCCTGTTCATGTCTATGGCCATTGCGACTATACCTGAGCACAGTCGCTCGGATATATTAGAAGCAGCCATAGAAATGAATGTGGAGAACTGTGCAAGCATGACCATCTGCCTGTTTCCTGAGACCGGCTTGTAGCTTGCTATCAGATGGCTTCAGAAGGGATTTTGGGAAGTGGCGCAACCCTCTTAATGTAAATGCACCCACTCCAAAAATGCCAAACAGGGGTAACAAAGAGGAACACTTCTCTGTGGAGTCAATTAAGATTTGACAAAAGCATGGAGGATTTTTGTTTCAAGCACTGACTGCCCAATAGGGGTCATGTAATACATTATGAGGACACTCGGTTTGGCATAAGTTATCATAGTGATGATGGTATTGTAATAACATGGTTGCATAGGTGTATGAAGAATGGATCAATATTGGTTCTAAGGTTCTGTTCATACGACGTGTTGGATCTGTTTTTATTACGTTTTGATTACATTGCTTTCAATATAAAACCTGCATCTAACAATGTGCAGTGTGATTACATTGCTTTCACTATAAAACCTGCATCTAACAATGTGCAGTGTGATTACATTGCTTTCTATATAAAACCCGCATCTAACAATGTGCAGTGTGATTACATTGCTTTCTATATAAAACCTGCATCTAACAATGTGCAGTGTGATTACATTGCTTTCAATATAAAACCTGCATCTAACAATGTGCAGTGTGATTACATTGCTTTCTATATAAAACCTGCATCTAACAATGTGCAGTGTGATTACATTGCTTTCAATATAAAACCTGCATCTAACAATGTGCAGTGTGATTACATTGCTTTCTATATAAAACCTGCATCTAACAATGTGCAGTGTGATTACATTGCTTTCAATATAAAACCTGCATCTAACAATGTGCAGTGTGATTACATTGCTTTCAATATAAAAACTGCATCTAACACGGTGCAGTGTGATTACATTGCTTTCTATATAAAACCTGCATCTAACAATGTGCAGTGTGATTACATTGCTTTCAATATAAAACCCGCATCTAACAATGTGCAGTGTGATTACATTGCTTTCAATATAAAACCCGCATCTAACAATGTGCAGTGTGATTACATTGCTTTCAATGTAAAACACTCATCGGGGTTCAGATGAGTGATCGCTGATGCGTGTTTACTTGCATCTTTTGTATCCGTTCAAAGAATTGATTCTTGATCCGAAAGGTGCAGCAGACGCCCTATTTAACACTATAGGGTGCAATCCTGCTGCAGCCAAAACGTATCCAAACGCACATTTTGGATGCGTTTGCGCAGCGCTTTTGAATACGTTTTTTGGATCCAAAACGGATCCAACACAGCGTGTGAAAACACGTTAAGAATCTTCATATTTGCAGAAAATTTTGGATGTTTGACCTGGAGGTGTTACAACCTTCTTCTTAAAGGAACGGCAGCATCAAGAAGATGAAACCAGTTACTTAAACTCCCATCAGTCCAAAGATGAAGAGCGCAAGAGAATCCGAGAAGAGAAAGCTCGACAAGCCCGGCGGGCAGCCATACAGGTATGAATTCTCTATGGAGAAATGACACAAGGTCAGTGGTGAAGCAAAAGGGTGCTGTCCACCCTAGCTGCACCCTTGCCAACTCTCCTGGAAGAGTTGACAAGTCTCCTGTGCACCCTTCACATACAACCAAGCTCCCCGCTGGCGGAGAGAACGAGCTAGTAAACCCTGACCACTTTACCCTAGAGCCTGGTCAAAAATGACCATGGCATAAAGGCAGTTAACTATGGGCACCCCTACAATACAGTCGCATTGTGCTCATGGTTGTTCCGGCAGCCAGAGGCTAAATGATGGCTCCTGTGTCTGCCATGTACAATACGCTGCTTGTCACAGTGTAATATATAGTAGAAGAGTGAAGAAATCAGGCGATACCTTTTAGAGGCTAACTGAGTATATTTGATGGTGGCTTTCGGGGAGAACTGCCCCCCTTTTCAGACTGATGATATAAAAAGAAATTAAAATTCACAGGTTTTTTTATACACCGTCTGGACCTTAAAAGGGATCTTGGAATTTCTTAAACATAAAAAAAATGCAATAAAAGCAAACAAGTCTTTTACAAAAGGTAAAAACAATTAACTATCGGAAACTTGGGGCATGAAGAGGGGTCAGAAAAATCTCCCGTCTTATCTCCAGCCTCAGTGTAATTTGTGGATCACAGTTCACATTAGTTTGACATAAAACTAGCATGGATTTTTAAACCCCCCTTTTGCGACTGAAATTTTGCTTTAAATTTAAATTCCATTCCTTTTTTCCCCTCTGCGTCTTAATTTTTTTTTCCCATTAAAACCCATTGTACATAGAGACAATAGACTAAAGGGGACTTTTTCCAGTCCCCCTCTCCTCTTCCCTTTCGGCAACCACCAAACCTGCGGCGTATTATTGTCCGGGCGCCCTGAAGGCCCCAATGAAAATGGAAAACCTCCCCCTGGAAAAAAGGGTGCAAGCCCTGCAGGCACATACCTGTGACGTTTTCCCGGCCCCACAGCCCCGAGGTGCACAGAATTTAGGGGAATTTTCCGCAGGTCTAGCAATGTGGTGTATTGGTTTAAATGTGTGCGCAATGCCCCGACCAACAGGCCTTTATGTGGGGAAAACAGGGCAAGACTCGAGCGATGAGACTCACACAGTTTTTCCTATTATACAGTAAAACTGATTCTTCCAGTGCACAACACTTCTCCAGAGAGGACCACTGAATTGAAGATCTGAAGTTGGTGGGGTTTTAATGGGAAACTTTAAACGCAGTGGAAGAAAGGAAGGAATTTATATTATGCAAAAATTTCATGATCTGCAAAGGGGTTAAATTCCTTGCTAAGTTTTAAGTCCAAACTATATTGAACTGTGATGGCTCATCAAATTCAACGTGATGGCTGAGAGGATAAGAGGGAAAGATTACTGACCCCTCTGTCATGCCTCACAATGTTTCAGATGAGTAATTGTTTACCTGTTGTAAGTGACTTGGTTGCTTATATGCATTTGTTATGTCTGAGATTACTAAGATTCCTTTGAAAGGTCCATGTCCTTGTGGTGTATAAAAAGCCTGTGAATTTTCAATGATTGGTAATCATCATGTCTGATAAGGGAGCTAGTTCTCGAATGCTCCACATAAATTACTCGTTTGCCTCTAAAAGGTATCGCCTGATTTCTTCACTCTTCTACTACTTTCTATGGCTAACACGGTACAAACATTATACTAGTGTAATATATAGCAATATAGTATTGTATTACCATGTGTTATAAAAGCGATCGCATCTCCAAGTCTCATATTGGGACCATTAAAAAAAAAAAAAAGTAAAGAGAAAACTAAAATATAAACTTACACACAAAACCCTTGATTCCCGCAATAAAAAAAATAAAAATAAAAAAAACACATAATGGGTATTTCTGCATTCGTAATTATCCTGTCGTTTAATCCAAACGTTGAACGGCACAGAAAAAGAAATAAAAAACCTGTCTAAATTGCATTTATTATTTTTCCATGCAACCTCAGCAAAAATAGAATAATAAAAAAAAATCTTATACACCCCAACATGGTACCAATAAAAATCTCATCTTGTCTTGGTCTTTATAGGGTATGTTCACATGGTGTCTTTTTGTCTGTGTACGCTTTTTAGCTGTGTGTTTGGATCAGTCTGTCGGTCCCCAAATGGACCCGAACACGCAGCTAACAAATAGCAGCGTGATTACATTGCTCTTAATATGAGACGCGCATTGGCGTTCACACGAGTCTCAGGACCCATCTTTCGGATCCATTCCAAGAATTGACATGTCCATTCTTGATCCGAAAGACGCAGCAGGAGCCCTATTTAAAATGATAGGGTGCGATCCTGCTGCATCCAACACGCAGCTACATGTTTGGGTACGTGTTGGATCTGTTTTAGATCCGATTGACGCTGCGTTTTTGGATCCGATTTTCGGATCCAACTCGGATCCAAAATCGGTTCCAAAAACGCTGTGTGAACGTACCCATAGGCTTAGTCATAGTTTGTAAGGACGAAAAAAGACAAGATGTTCAGCCTGTTGTGCTAAGGGGTTGATCCAGAGGAATGCAAAAAAACCCTAATTAGGTAGAAGCCAATTGTCCTCATTTTAGGGAAAAATTCCTTCCCGACTCCAATCTGGCAATCGGAAAAATCCCTGGATCAACGACCCCTAAAAGAAAAAAAAAAAGTAACTAAAGCCCCCCCTTCCCTATCGGCCATGATTACAGCCCCTGGTTCCCGTGAACATCTCTCCTGGTCCCGTCTCCAGAAGCCGTGTCTTGTCACCTCTGGACCCTACAGAAGATCAGCGCTGCCCCTCCGGCCTCGGAAAAGGTGGAATCCAGCTCCTCCCACCCCCCCAAAAAATGGAACAGTCCATAAGAAAAAAATGGCACCATGACCCCCCTCCCTCTAGACAATGGTACATCTCATTAACCCCTGTGCTGCTGGACTGGGGCCGTACTGACCACTCCACTGCTGGACTTCATTGAAGAAAAACAAAGTAGCCTTTCTGGCTCCTCATGACATGACATATCATGAGATTGAAACACTGGGCCTCATGTATAAAAACTGTCTTGGTCTAAGACTTTCTACATTGCACATAGCAACCAATCGGAGCTCCCCTTTCATTTCATATAGTGCTCGGAAAATCTTAAAGGGGAGCTCTGATTTGTTGCTATGGACAACCAAGAAAGTCTAACACCTAGACAGTTTCCATACATGAGGCCCACTATTTTGTTTGGAGTCTGAAAGGACGGTGCTATGGTCTTTAAAAAGTGGTGGCAAACTCGTGGATAACCCCTAGTGACCAAAGCCTCTAGTGTCCCCACTGCACAAGGTGTCTTACTGAGTGTGACACATCAAACCGCCTCCTGTAAATGTATAAAATATTCAATATGATGCTTCATTCAAGGAACTACAGCTGAAGCGGGCGCAGAAAGCCCTAGAAGCCCAGAAACTGGTAGAAGAGGAGCTGGCCCTGCTGGAACAGAGCGGGAAGGTGGGAAAGAAGAAGAGCAGTAGAAATCAAGTCAACTCTCCATTACAGAGAAGCAAGTCCAATAATAATAATACAGGTAAGAGCTATCACAGGGTAAGTGAAGCACCTGCACCCATAGGGTATGTCCACACGATGTACTGCGGCGCTTACAGTACATGCCGCAGTACATCGTGTCTTTCGGGAGCCCACGCTAATACGCACGTACTCCCTCATCTCCTTTTCGGTTTGCTTTACATGTCGCACAGTTAGTTCCCGTTGCTGGGCCTGGGGGGACGGGGAACACAATGCAGAAATATTTTACAGAGGGGACACATTCCTAAACCTGAGCTCACCCTGATTAAAGGGGTGTTTTCAGCATAGACTTTAATAGCACATTGAAGGGATATGCTATCAAAGGCTGCTGGGTGCAGCAGTTTTCCAGATCAAGTGAGGAGCCCATGATAAAACCCCAAAAATCCCAAAAAGGGCTATGTTCACCGGGGTAATTGCGGCACGTACAGTCCCCCGCCAGCCCTTTGACATTATTATCGGGGGCGCTATTTCCCGTGAATAATTCACGTCACTTATTCCCCCTGATTGTACGAGCAGGGAGAGGGGGCGTAATCCATAGTTCTCTATGGAGCTGGGTTTTACCATAATTTCGGCGCGCATCTTGCCCGTATCAGAGCGCAAATACGCGGCGAAATTACCCCGTGTGAACATACCCATAGAATGAGCTCAGGTACCACTGTTTCTGGGGACAATAATAGATTGCATTGCAGCTTTGTAGTACTAGATTTATGGTGACCACTCTCCTTATTCCCAAGTAGGACATTTTGGCATCATTAATAGCAAAGGCGTTTTATCCTAAAAGGAATGTATTTTTCGAAAACTTCTTTGGGGGACAAGCACCTTGGGTAAGGCCGTTGTTTTCGGGGCGGACACTAGGCGGCCCAAAACGAGGGGGGGGCCCGCCCCGGGTGGTATTTTTTTAGATTCAGTTTTCAGCCTAGTGTCTGTAGGAGGCAGACCTGCCTGCAGGCTGCAGAGTTTGTTGTTTTTTCTTTCCTTTGCAGGAAGGTGTTGAGCGCCCGGGTCCCCCCGGTTCGCGGCTCTCCCCGGGGAAGGTGATAGAGCACTCGGCTCACCTGGGGGAAAGGTGATGACTCGGGCTCTCACCTATCGGGGGGGCCATCAAGCTAGCTGTCCCGTGACGCGTCCCCCCTGAGGGCGCGGCCCCAAAGCCAGTGGGAGCTGGCTGGTCTTCCCCCCCGCCGCTACCGTCCCCACCTGCGGCCTTTTTTTCGGTAACCTCCCCATTGTGTGTTATGGTCCCGAAGGGGTGAGCTGCGCGCCTGAAGAAGGATTGGTGATACCCGACCCCCTCCGTTTTGGGGGTGGTGGGGTTTTTTTTCCTTTTTTACGGTTGGGTGGCAGCAGGAATTCCGTTTTCCTGCAGCCCCCAGTGTTGCCCCGTTCCCCTTTTTTGGGGGTTTTCCCCGGGGGGGGGGAAAAAGCGCATTTCCCCGCTTAGCGGAGTTGGCAGGGGGCTTCCCAGCCGTGCAGCAGCCCCCCCCGTTAGGTTTGGGGCCCCAGCGGGGGTTTTCCCCGGCGGCGGCGTTCCAGGGGGGCGGGGGAATTCCCCCCCCTCCCTTTGCGGGCGTTGGCGTGGGCTAGTTTTGTTTGCTGGCGAATTTTTTTGACAACCGTGGTAATCCGGGGTGCCCCGCTGGTGGCTTTCTATGGGCCCTGGGGTGGAGGTCCCCCCGGGGGTGCGGGTGCCCCTTACCCGTTCTGCAGCGTTGGGGTGGCGTCCGACGGTGCGTCGTGGGCCGCGCGTTAAAATTTTACCCCCCCGGCTTCTGGAGGCTTAGGCCGCAACTACCCGCGCCCTTCCTGTGCCGGGGCCCCCCGGGGGGGTCCAAAGGGGCCCGGGGCCCCTCCCAGAATGGGCGGGCCTTTCACCCTTGTTTTTTGGGGCGGAAAAACCTAAACCCCATTTTTTCCGGGTTTGGGGTGTTCCTGACTCTTGGGATCCCCTGGTACTGAGGAGGAAACAGCACCTTGGGTGGTAATTTGGCCTGTTTGGGGCCCCCGTCCCTGACCCATGCACCCTGCACCCTTTCCCCCTGTCCAAGGACGAAGGGTTAAAACCGGCACAGCTAAAGTGGTGGCGATTCTTCGTTTGCCCGTTGCCACAAAAAATTCTCTTGCGGCCAGCCCAGTCCCCTTTTTTCCCTCTGCGCGCCCCTCAGCCGACCGCCGTGGGGGTCCGACCCCCTTCGGAGCAGGGCCCCGGAAGGGGCCGGGGCTCTCTCTCTGGTGGGGCCCTGCCCGGGCGTCAAAAGTGATGGTTACGGCCATAGAGCGCTGCCGTCGCGACAACCTCCCAGGGTCCAGCCCCCGGGCGACCCCGTACGGGGCGTTTGCGTAAGGGGGTTAGATCTCGCTTCCCCTCGCTCCACCCTAAATTTCCTGACGGTTTGGGGGTCGAGATGGCCCTCCAAGCCGGGACTCGGGGGTTCAAGTGGGGACTCCTTGATTCTGACTCTGAGCCAACAAGAGATGGAACGGCAGCAGCGGGTCCAAGCCCTGATAGGGCTGTCAAGACCCCCTTCATGTAAAGGGGTGATGTTCGGCCCCCCCGGAGGAGGTTCCTTTAAGGAGAGGCGGCAGGGGTTTGGTGTTCCTGCACACCCGGAGTTTGGGGAGTGATTGCCAAGGAATGGAAACATCCTGACGGGCGCGGCGTGTTCCCTAGAAGCCTTAAGGCTTTGCCCCTTCCCGGGGAAATCGGTGCCCAGGGGTGGGGGATCCCTCAGTGGACGCCCCGTTACGGCCTCAAAAATCTACGGCCACCCCTGCCCGGGATCCCGGAGTTTGTGACAGACTGACGGCGTCTGGATGGTTTTTGTACGTCCGCCTTTGAGGGGCCGGGGAGCCTGCACCTGCGTTTGGGTTTTCATGGGTCAGCAAAGCTGCAGGGTCTGGGCTAAGGCTCCAGCAGGGTCTGTCGTGGAGCCCCCACAGAGGAGTTGTTGTCTCGCTTCCCAGTGCGGGCGCGTCAAAGTTCCTGTGCGACACTTTTTTTAGTCAGCCCCCCTTAGTGGAAAAAGGCATCGGCCACCAGTCAGCCCCCTTGTAAAGGTGGCAATAATGGGGAAAAATGGGCCCAAAGGTAGGGGCCGTACGGGGCCCGTGGTTAGGTCTTGGCGCGGATGCACCCTCCAAGAAGTTTTGGTGGCACTTCCTTTTCCTGGGGCAAGCTCTTTGGCAAAGGGCTGGAGAATTAATTTCAGGGGCCACCGGGGGTCTTGACGTCCTCCCTCAGGTCGCCGGCCCGGGACATTCAGTTGGAAGCAGCCCGGGTGCGTCCTTTCGGAATTTTACTACAAGGGGCCCCAGGAACCCCCCCCCCCCCCCGCCCTCGAAAGCAGAGCGTTCCTAGCCAGACAGCTTTCTGGCGGTCTCGCAAAACGCCCAAAGGGGCCCCTCCCGCCAAATCGTCTGGGGTCCCCCCCACTCGAAGGTCCCCCCGGGTGGGGGGCCGTTCCTGCAGCCCAAGAGATCTGGCGGTTTAGTGGCCCCGCCGGGGTTTGGGCCCGCAGGGTAAAAAATTTTTTTCCGGTCGGTTCCCCGACAGGGTTTTTCTTTTTTTCCCCGCCCCCCTCTCCGCCCGGGCTTTTGGCTTTTTTTCGAATCCGCCCCCTCTGTCTTCGGGGGGGGATTGTGCCCGTCCCGAACCCCAACTTTTTCTGGGGTTTTACTCGAATCCTTTATGGTCCCCAAAAAAATGCGGCCGGGGGAACCCGTTTGGATCTCAAGGGTCCAAAAACCCGGTTCGTCAGGTTCCCGGGGTTTGCTGGAAACCTCCCGGTGATCCGTCACTGGGGGCAGACGAGTTCCTGGCCGCCCTAGACATCAGGGAGGTATTGCACATCCCTATTGCCCCCGGCTCCAGCATTCCTGCGGTTCGCGTAGGGGCAGAACATTTTTTGTTCAAAGCTTTCCATTTTGGGCTCGCGCCGCCCAAGGGGTTTTTTACGAAGGTTTGGCACCCTGATAGCGATTTTAGCATCAGGGGGCCCCTGACCTATCCCCTTCTGGACGACCCCCTGGTGAAGGCCCCCCTCATCACGCCTGCCCGGACAGTTTTCGGGGGCCCCCCTAGAGGCTTGTACGCTTTGGGGTGGATAGTCAACTTCGACAAGTCCTGTCTGTCCCCGCTCAGAGGATGGAGTTCCCGGGGTTTACATCAGGTGGGGAGAGTTTCCCCCCCGCCGGGAAGGTTTCGGCAAATTTCAGGCGGATGTTTCTGTGCTAATTTCACCCCACCCCATATACACTTCGCACTTGAAAGCGGGTGCTCGGAAGGGGTGGCTGTGGTCTTTGCGCAGTTTACTCTCGCCCTCTGCAGCGGGCGATCCTAGCCAGGTGGGAGGGTCCCCCTACCCCCGGCAAATGGTTCGGCTGCCATTTCCCGGGTGCGGGCCCACCTGGGTTGGTGGCTAATTCCCCCGCGTTGGTCAGGGGAAGTCGTTTTTTGCCCCCCCAGTGGTGGTATCACCACGATGCCAGCGACAGGGTGGGGAGCCGTTTTTGGCAACCCCCGGGAAAACAGGGCCGTGGGGCTTAGCGAAAATCCGGTCTCCGATCAATGTTCTGGAGCTCCCCCCCCCCCAATTTTTTGCACCCTTTTGGGTCCCGACGGTTCGGGGACACCCCGTACGGATTCAGTCCAAAAAATGCCCCAGCAGTGCCTATCTAAATCCCAGGGCGGACCAGAAGTCGGGCGGTTTTTCAGGAAACCGCGGGATTCTTCGGGGAAACAATTTCCGGCGTTTCGGGAGTTTTTATCCCGGGGTAGAAAATGGTTGGCCGACCACCCCCGTGGATGAAAAGACCCCCGGGGGGTGGCACTTTTCCGGAAATTTTTTTACCCCTTTTTTTTCCGGAAATGGGGAACCCAGACGTCGACCCATTTGGTCCCGTCTGAATACCGCACCAACTACGTGTCCAGGTTTAGGGGGTCCCCGGCCCCTAAGAGATGGTTAGTTGCCTTGGAGGCTTGCCCTAGTCTATCTGTTTCCTTCTTGGTCTTCTTCCTCGGGTGCTCAAGTCCGAGAGGGTACCCCTATCCTCATCGCCCCGGACTGGCCCCGCAGGCCTGGTCGTGGGTCTCGTCGCCCTGCTGGAAACGCCCTTGGCCCCTCCCGTTGGTAGATTCCCCTCTCACCGGGGCCTCGTGCCACCCTACCCACCGCAGTGGTTTAAAGGCGTGGTGTTGAGACCGCATACTGAAAAACTGCGGGCGTCGCAGGCGGTTTTCCAGACCATGATTCGGGGGGCAAGCCCCATCCGCCCGGGTCTATTACCGTCAGGAAATTTTTTTTTTTTCACCTGGGCTGGGCCCGAGGTTTCCCCCCTTAGTTTTTTCGGTTCCCAAAGGGGCTATCGTTCCTGCAGTCAGGGGCCCGGGCTCGGGCTCAGCCTGTCTTCCTGAAGGGTCAGATTTTGCCCTTTCAGTTTTGTTCAGGGGCCCAAACTAGCCCCCTGCAGCAGGTTTTAAAAAAGTTTTTGCAGGGGGTCGGGGCATTCGGTCCCCCCGGTTCCCTAGGCCCTTAAAAACCGTGGACTTGAATTTGTGTTGAAGGCCCCTGCAGTTTACCTTTTGAGCCACGGGGGTCTCCCCACGTTTTCTTTCTTGGAAGGGGCTTTTTGGTGGCCCTTATTCCATCCGCCGAGTGTCGGAAAAGGCGGCTTTATCAGCAAATCCCTTTTTTGATTTTGATAAGGGGCAAGGGGGGGGCTTGGTCCGGTCCCCTTCTTTCTCCCTAAAAGGGGGGGTCTTCGTTTCACATTTTTGGGGAAACATGTTCTGCCCCTCGCCCTGTCACCCAAAGAGCGGGGTTGCATTTTTTGGACTGGTCAGGGCTGTTCGCACCTTTTTGGCGCTCGGTGCGCCTTTGTTGTTCCGGCACCCCGCAGGGGCCTGGCGGCCTCAAGGCCCCATTTCCAGTGGATCTGGTCTGGTTTTGGAAGCTATCGCCAAAGGGGGGGTCCCTTCCGTTTCCCCGGGTTTTGCCCCTTTCCCCGCGGGCGGTTGGCGCCTCCGGGGGGTTCGGATCTGGCGTCAGCGTTACAGGTTTCAAAACGGCCACCCGGGCTTTTGGTCCATCCTTTTTAAATTCTACAATAATCCTTGGCCCCGGGGTGATGCAAGCCTCGGCCGTAAGGTACTTCAGGCAGGTTGTTAGGGCTTATTCCTGGAGAAATTTTTTTTTTTGTTTTTTTTTCCCCCACCCTCTGGGGGCCGTATTGGGCATCCCAAGGTGCTGTGTCCCCCCCAAGAAAGTTGGCGAAAAAAAAAGGTTTTTTATTACCGTAAAAATCCCCTTTTTCTCCCGTTCATTGGGGGACACAGGTCCCAACCCCTCTAGTCTTTTTTTAGGGGTCGGTGTGTCTCTTTCTTCCCGCAGGCTTTGGGACCAAAGACGTGGCGTAGAGGAGGGATATGTCCCCCGGGGCGGGCCCGACTCGTTGGGCCCCTAGGTCCCCTTCCCCAAGGCAACGGCCTATACCCCGGGGGATTTACAAAAGGGGTTTTGAAGTACAAAAAAATTTTTTTGGTGCCCCCCTTTATTTTCAGTGGGTTTTGTAGAATCCTAGATCACCAGTGAAGGTGCATTATGAAAGGTGCCTCCTGGCATCATAGGCAGGACAAGTGACTTCTAGAATCCCAATTGCCGGGCTAGGACAGATGAGTCTTTTAGTTTAGTGACGCACTGACTTTCCACTTCTATCAGTTACTATTGGACTCTACATTAATTCCAGGAGCTTGGGGTTTCTGTGGATTTTTTAAAGGGTCTAGTTTTCTTCTATGCACTGTCCAGGGGGAAATGGGGTAGTTAGGGGGGAAAAAAACTGAGATGGTTGTTACACCGTAATAGTTCTGCAGTTACTTAAAGGGGTGTTCCCATCTCATATCAATAAGGGTGGGATCTACTGCTGTCTTGAAAAAAAGGGCACCGAAAAATCTCGCAGAACAAGGGGGGTGCATTGCTTCTTTCAGTGGGAGTTCTGGGGTACATGAGGACACATTCACTGTATTGCAAATCCCATAAAACAGAAAGGAAAGGAAACCGCAAGCATGACCTCCTCTCTGTTCTGCACAGAGACACATGGGGGCCTGTTTTTAAGGCAGACGTGTGTGTGTGTATGTGTGTTGTATAAAATATAAAAATTTAAAATATTAAGAGTTTCTTTAACCATAAATGTACAGCCATTTTAGAAACACTGTACAATACAAGAGTTATACAGGCAGCTTTTACGTGCCGTGTGCAAAGGCATGCGTGGTGTTAAACTAATGAATACATTAAGATGGAGACACAAAGGATCACACATATAACACATTTGTTCCCATCCCCAACGTGTGTGTGTAGAGAGATATATATATATATATCTCCACACTGTACTGTAGAGAAGAGGTACTAGACCACCAGTCGCTGCATGCTCTTTACTAATACAAGGTTTTTACATGTAAAATGTTCGTAGTAATTGGTTGGATCTTCCATCAATCACGAGCCACAGATCAGCAGTGTCTGTGACATTGTATGGTGTGTGTTGTACTGTCTAGATTGGACTTATGGTATTGTACCTTGAGAGAGCTTTAGGGGCGACATGTAAGAGATTTGTTGTTCACACGCCAAGTTTCATGCGCATTATAGTGGCATAGAATGCACCTGATTTATGAACCTGTTCTACTGCCGGTTATAAATCGGGCACATTCTAGCGCTTGTGCGGCATTTCTGGCTCAGGTAAACCACTTTGAAAGTGCTCTACCTGTTCCAGCTGTAATGTGCCCAGAAATGCCATAATGAAGCTGTAAATCTATAGCCTTGTGCGGTTCTAGTGCGCCCCGCCTCCGGGAGGGATTGCAGAGCAGTGAACGGGGCTGTGCCGGATATCTCGCTGAAAAGACGCCAGAAAGACCCCGTTCATACATGTTGCCCTGTGTGTGTGTGTATGTATGTATGTATGGGATGTGTATATATATATATATATATATATATATATATATATATGTGTTTGTTATTATTTCTTTCTTTCTTTTCTTTTCTCTTTTCTTTCTTTCTCTCTTTCTCTCTCTTTCTTTCTTTCTCTTTTCTTCTCTCTCTTTCTTTCTCTCTCTCTTTTCTTCTCTCTCTTTTCTCTTCTTTCTTTCTCTTTTCTCTCTTCTTTCTTTTTCTCTTTTCTTTCCTTCTTTCTCTCCTCTCTTTTTCTCTTTCTTTTTCTTTCTCTTTTTCTCTCTTTCTTTCCCTCTCCTTTTTTCTCTCTTTCTTTCTTTCCCTCTCTCTCTCTCTCTTTCTTTCCTCTCTTTTTCTCTCTTCTTTCTCTTTCTTTTTCTCTCTTTCTTTCCTCTTTTTTCTTTCTTTCTTTCTTTCTTCCTTCTTTTCTCTCTTTCTTTCTCTCTTTTTCTCTCTCTCTTTCTTTCTCTCTTTTTCTCTCTCTCTATTTCTCTCTTTTTCTCTCTCTCTCTTTCTCTCTTTTTCTCTCTCTTTCTTTCTTTTTTTTTTCTCTTCTCTTCTCTTTTTTTCTCTTCTGTTTTTTCTTTTTCTCTCTTTCTTTTTCTCTCTTTTTTGGCTCTTATCCTGCTCTTTTCTTCTTCTCTCATCTTTCTCTTCTCTTTTTTTCTTTCTCTCTTTTTCTCTTTCTTTCCCTCTCTTCTCTTTTTCTCTTTTTCTTTCTCTCTCCTTCTCTTTGTTTCTCTTTTTCTTTCTTTTTCCTCTCTCCTCTACCTCTCATCCCTCTCATCATTCCTCTCTCCCACGTCTTCCCTCTCTCCCCTCTGCCACAGTAGTGCAGCTGTGCGATGGCTGCAGTGTGGCCTGATGGCTGCTCACAGGTGCTATCGAGCTGTAGGTGCAGGATGCTGCTATAGAGAGGTCACTATGCACAGCCGGTGCTTGGACGAATAGCAAACAGAATACAAAATCCTATCTGATTACCTGAGCCTTTTTATTGCCATTCAAAGCTGGAAGGAGCCGCACTTAGAACAGTGGAAGCCTGTCTGTGAAACTGGTTTTCATGCTGACTGCTGAGCCCCCATAATACAGATAATTTATAGTGTGTGCTTATTGGTCTTATTAGGTTCTAGGATGCAAGATCTGATGGAAAATGATAATTCTATGACGCCGCTCTTCAAGCCATCGCCAGACTACAGGGGCAGCGAGCACAGTGCCCAGGTGAGTGCAGCACAGTGAGCAACCAGTGCCCACATTGTGCCATTCAGTTTTACAAAAGTTTTATGTGACTGTTCACACCCTTCTCTGTCTATAGATGCCATCTACTTCTGACCAAGTCCTGGGAGAGGTAGATGTAGCAGCCTCTGCCCAATCTAAGACCACCCTGACGGATCTGCTGGATACCTTGAAGCAGCTGGAAGAGCCTGAGCCATTGATGGAAATTAGAACAGAGGGCAAAGACAAATTTCACTGGATCGACGGGGTAAGGCAGACGGTTGGCTGCAGATAGATGGCAGGTTTATGCATTTAGAATTAGATTATATGGAATTTACTAACTACTCTTACAGGACGCTGACACGTCACTCACAGCGGACAACCTGGAGCGCCATAGTCAGATGACCCGCAACGAACAGGTGGAGCAGAACGACGTTCATGGTGGAGCTGGGGCTCTGCTCTCTGAGGCGAAACTACAGAACATCATTAGTTTCCTGGATGAAATGGAAAAAGCTGAACAAGAAAGGCCGCGATCCTCTGGCTCCAACACTCACCGAGGGGTAAGGTTACCTATTACATGCACAGATACTTACTCCCTGCGTAAGATAACTGCTTGCAGTAAGGGACTTGAAAGAGTTAGGAGATTTGATTAAAAGACCTGCTCCTCTCCTTTAGGGTATAATCACACACGGCGTAATTTCGGCATGCATTTCTCCGCGTATTTGCGCTCTAATACGGGCGAGATGCACGCCGAAATTACGGTAATCCATAGTTCTCATAGAGAACTATGGATAACGCCTCGTCCCCCCACGCGTACAATACGATCGTATTGTACACGCGGGGAGATAAATTACGTCAATTACTTGCAGTGAATACGCGCCACGAGTAAGGGCTGGTTCACGGATTTCGCCCGCAATTACGGCATGAGTAAGGGGCGGGAGCGCTGCCCGCCGGCCCCATAGTCTTTCATTATCCATGGCGCGTATCCCGCCAGGATAATGTGCAGGTCACTTTCTCCCCCCGCGGCGGATTCACCGAGCGGAGAGGAGACGGAATCCATAGTTCTCTATGAGAACTGTGGATTACCGTAATGGCTGGGACGTATTCCAGCCGTATTGCAGTGCAGTACGGCGTGCAATATGGCTGAAATCCGTCCCTGCAACAAGCCGTGTGAACGGCCCTTAATGACTGTCAAAGGGACTGGCGGGCTTCGGCCTATCCCCCAGCGCCGCGGGAGTACACGCATAATAGCGCGAGCTCTCAAAAGACACGATGTACGCACCACAGTACATCGTGTGAACATACCCTTAGCAAAACTTGCTTATCTTACCACCTCCCTCATCTTGCAAATGTGTGTCTATACATAGACTCCAGTGACACACTACCCCCAGGGGCTAGATTACAGATTAGCTTGGAACTATTAAAGGGGGCATAGACCCACCAGATTTGGCAGAACATTGGGTGGTAGATCATTTATACATCTCTCATGTTTGGCACAGGCTCTGCTGTCTGAGGAAGAATTAAACCATCTGGAGCAGGCGTCGGCTGTGGCTACTGAGGTGACCAGTTCCATGTTGAAGATGCGACTGGAGCTGCAGGAGAAGAAGAAAGCACTCAACCTTCTGCAGACCGATGGAGTATCCCTGTGAGGTCTGCTCCCCCGAGACCATCAGGAGGTCAGT
>JAODAL010010522.1:0-104674 GCA_025379985.1 Phyllomedusa bahiana | reverse complement strand
TGGGGGGGGGGGGGGCCCGGGGTTCCCCGTTCCGCCGGGGCCCAGTCCGAGCCTGAAGACATATTTTCAGTTGTTTCACACTTTTTTGTTAATGTGTTAATTCATAGTTTTTTTTTTTAATTGTTTTTATTGAACATCTTCAATAGTTATACAGTTACAAGTATTATATGTAATGCATAAGAACAGTATTTCAACTTGATAACAAAAGCGTATAATGTAGCGTTTATACATCACTTTTGAAGACTTTGTATCATTTTTACTCTTAACACAACCTTTAACAGCAAAATAACCTTCCGTACATTTTGATAGGGTTATCTCACCAAAACTGACATTATTACAATTCGTACGTATAACAAACTACATCAACCGTAACTGAGCCTGTCTACCATCAGTGTGTCGACCTGTTCCCATCTTTTGCAAGTTCTGTCATTGGCGATCCCCCCCTCCTTTGTTGGTAGATATAACGGAGGAGATTGTCCCACCCTAGCGCCCCTAAGGTTCATGAATCAAAGACGGTGTGGTTCTTTGTAAGCCATTGTCTAGCCCACCGCATTCGATCCCGTACCTCTCATTATCGGTTCATCTCCCATCATTTGTCTTCCTGAATACCATGAGGTCAATTCAAAGCATGATCTCACCTTACTCCTGATCCCCTCTGGCAACGTGTTTATAAACTTGCCCCATAGGGAAAAGAAATTCCTTACCCTGGCTTCCTTATGCAAGGTGGCTTCAATCCAGGCTATTTGCATCAGAAAGTAGAATTTTTCCCAGAATAGATTAAATGACGGGCCCACGGGCTGCAGCCAGACCTGTAGAATCACCTTGCGGGCAGCCGCCGCAATTACGTGCAATATTCTCCCCTCTCTTTTTGTTATTCCTTGCACCTCTTGGTCTACAAAGCCGAGAATCGCCCACGAGGAATAGGGGGCAAAGGAAAGGTCTAAGGTGTTTTTAGCATACTCTATCACTTGCCGCCAATACTTCTGAATTTCCAGACACTCCCACAGGCAATGATACAGGTCGGCCGCGGGTGCTTTACATTTAAAGCACTGATCCGTTGAAAATCTTCCCATGCGATACCCCCTTACGGGCGTGAGATAGGCATTGTTTATTATTTTTATAAACATCTCCTGGTATCTAGCTGCAGGTAGGTATTTATATGTGTCCCGCAGCGCTGTTGGAACCAGAGATGGTATCAAGATGGCATCTCGGGCCTTCCATTTATTCAGGCTGAGTGTTGACTGCTCATAGTCAACATCCTCCAAAAGGTATTTATATATAATTGATAAATGCGCCCTTCTCGTGTGTGGGTATAGAAGTGTGCGGTCAAAGGTTGTATACCAGTCGGCTGGCTCCAGAAATTGTCACCTTGGTGATGTAACTCACTCCCTGAACATAATTAAAGAAGGGGATTGGGGGTGTTGAGTACCTTTGCTGCAGCTCTGGGAGAGTATACGGTTTTTTGGTGTCCTGGTGTATATAGTGTTTTAGCTGCTGCAAGCCCAGCGCATGCCAAATTTTAAAAGTATTATGCGGTCTTCCCTCCTGGAACTCTGGGTTCCTCAGTAAAAATAGATGGGGGAGTAATCCGGGTTTAAGTGCTTATTCTGCCGGATTTTGCGCCATGCTCTCCAAATATGCATCAGCATATGGTTTGTCTTTATTGCCGGTGGTATTTTCTCAAAGGGCAAGTGTACAAAATTAAGAAGGGAGATGTGAGGGAGGCCCCACTGATCTAGCGCGCTGTCGGTAAACACACTAGTAGATTGCGCCCAGTCAGCCAGGAAACGACCCAAGGCGGCGAGGTTGTATAGGCATATATTAGGGAATCCCATGCCCCCATTGAGTTTTCATTGATACAAGAGGAACAGAGGAATGCGC
This sequence comes from Phyllomedusa bahiana, assembly GCA_025379985.1. Taxonomy (NCBI): domain Eukaryota; kingdom Metazoa; phylum Chordata; class Amphibia; order Anura; family Hylidae; genus Phyllomedusa; species Phyllomedusa bahiana. The sequence goes on along the minus strand of JAODAL010010522.1, from coordinate 102,793 downwards.
ACTCTTTTTTTTGTCCCATATGAATGCCCTATACTGTGCATTTATATATTTCTCTTCTCTAGGTCACAGATATATAGGGAGCATATGAAAGAGGTATAACAAACGGGGAAACTCTACCATTTTGAAAAGATTACATCTCCCTGAGAAAGATAATGGAAGTTTGGACCACCTTGACATGGTATCCGAGAGTTTTCTCAAGTATGTAGTCATATTCTTACTATACAAGGTGTCTGGGTTTCTGGTTAACCATATCCCCAAATATTTAATCGCGTCTGTACACCATCGGATTGTATGAGTTGTGGTCCACGTGGAAACCGCAGGTCCGTGCAGGAGCATGCCCTCACATTTATCAATGTTGATAGTGGCCAAAGGTGCCCTGTCCGGCTACACTATGTCCTGAAGTACTGCGGTCAACGTCCGTTTCGGGTTGGCTATCAGTAGAAGGTCATCTGCATATGCCGTGACTTTAATTTCACGATGGGGGAAGGAAATGCCTTGGTGAAGAGGGGATTGGGAAATATGGTACAGTAGAGGGTCAATGAACATATTAAAAAATAAAGGTGATAGTGGGCATCCCTACTTAGCTCCCCTAAAAAGGTCTATAACTGGTGAGGGCCTGTTGTTAATGAGTAGGGAGGTGGTGGAGTTGGATTGCAGGTGGTCTACGAAGCTGGAGAAGAGGCCCCCAAAGCCCCTCTGAATTAATGCGGCATTCAAAAAAGGCCAGGATACCTTGTCGAATGCCTTTTCGGCATCTAAACTAAGAAGCATGGACACCGGATTTCCAGCCGTCCGGGCCTGTGTTATGGCTGCCATCGCCGTTCTTACGTTTTTGGTTGAATGTCTGTTGGCAACTAATCCATTTTGTGAGGGGTGTATAATTTGGGGTAATAGATTTTGAAGTCTAAGGGCAAGAATTTTGGCCAGGATTTTATAGTCCTGGTTAAGCAGGGATATTGGCCTATATGAGGCCACTAAGGAGGCGTCCTTTTGAGGTTTTAATAGTAATATAGTTCGGGAGTCATAAAAGGAATCCACCGCTTCCGCCCTTAAATATATCCCGTTAAATAAAGTTGTGAGAAGGGGGGTGATTTCTACATTTAATGTTTTGAAGAACTTGGCCGAGAATCCATCCGGTCCCGGGATTTCTCGTTTGCCAGCCCCACGACCACCATGTGCACCTCATCTTCAGTAATTTCAGCTTCCAACTGCACTCTCTGTTCCTCTGTAGTGCCCGGCAAACCCAGGGAGTCTAAAAAGGATGACACCTTCTCGGCGTCATACGGGTCCGCACTGTAGAGTGATTCATAGAAATCTATAAATTCTTTTTCAATGTCTCGGGGGTTGGTGAGTACCTTCCTTGTGTTAAGGGACTTTATTGCCGCTATGGGTGTCCTCGGCTGCCAGGGTTTTGTGGTGTTTGCCAGAAGCAACCCTGTCCTATTTCCCCAGCTATAAAGTTTGTTCTGCTGCATCCTCAAGTTCGTCTTTGCTCCCCTTGAAGAAAGGTATGAAGCAGTTGTTGCGCCGCCAAGAATGCTTGCCTATTGTCTGCTGAGGGATCTAATAAACATTTATTTTGGAGGTGGCGAAGGTTTGAATGTAGTTCCTGGAATTTCTTATTTGGGCTTTGCACCTCATTCTCACGTAGCTTATGATGTGGCCTCTCATGACAGCTTTCGCTGTTAACCATTGTAAAGGCACATTTTGAGTTTCTCTTTTATCTTGCAGGAACTGCAGCCAATGTACCCGCAGGAATTCTCTGAAGTCATCTGACTGATGTAGGTAGCTCGGGAATCTCCAGTCGTGAGAACTGGGAGGGGAAAAATTTTCCCCTAGCCAATTAAAATGGGGGGTGTTCGGGGGATCGTGATCGGAAGATTCTGCCTCCCCCCAATGGCGTGATATAGTGAAGAGGAGGTCAGCGCCAGGTCTATGCGGGAGAACGACTAGTGTGCCGGGGAGAAAAAAGTGTAGGACCTCGATGTTGGTTCACTGTTTCAGTGTCTATATTTTTTGGTGATCATTAGATGCCAGGGGAAAACTGTCTCCCAGGCCCCACGATTTTGCAGATCTGTCTAAATGGGGGTTAGGGGCCGTATTAAAATCGCCCATTAAAATAAGATAAGGGTATGGCCGAGCATGGAGGAAGGAGATTATGCCGTCAAAAAATTCTCTGTTTCCGATGCTTGGGGCATAAATATTTACCAGCGTGTAGTTATTATCCGCTATTCTTACCATCATGTATATAAACCTGCCTTCTTGGTCCGAATATTGTTCGTCTACGGATTGGATCACTCCTTTTTTGAACTAGATCGCTACTCCTCTAGATTTTGTTGCATGGTTGGCTAGAACCGGGCGGTCCAGCCACGGGTCTCGTATCGGGACATATTTGTCTTTCTGCCAATGTGTTTCCTGTAGGAAAAACACATCCGCTTTTGACCGCTTATTGGGTAAAAAAACTTTTCGCCTTTTTTCCGGGATATTAAGTCCCGCCACATTCCAGGACACTAATTTAAGCTGTGAGGTGGGGGGACACAGGATGAGTACCCGCGCAGTAAGGATTTTGGCCCCCCCTGCGTCTTTTTAAAAAAAAAGGATAATTACTAGTGGGTCCGAGATGGTCCCAGCAAGCGCCCTCGGGTCCTTGGTTTACCAGGGGGGGGGGGGAGAAGGTCAACCAATTCTTTGGATTTTGCATGGACAGGCAGTGTTTATGGCAACAAACGCGACAGCAATCTTTACGACACCCATGGTAAACAGAAACCAGGGAAAAAAAATAAAACCCTTTGGGTTTTCAACCGGGGCCCAAATTGTTGTTCTATGTGTACCTTATCAAACATATCATAAGGCTTAGGAGCAGGAGCCGGGTCCTGTACCCCAGTGTAGCAAGTCCAAGCCATCCGCCCATGATGTTGTCTCCCACAAGGTGGCGAAGGGGGGAGGGTGGGGAAGGGGAGAATGAAAGGAAAAAAAAAAGAGAGGGGGGGAAGGTGGGGGAAGTTTGGGAGGGGAGGAGGAAGAAACGGGGGGAGGAGGGGGAGGGGAAGGGGCCCCTCCCCCTTCCGGCACCATCCAGCCACCCACCAAGAGCAGAAATCAAGCAATATGCAGTCTAGCCTAGGCCATCTGGTAGGAAACGTCTCACCGCATCTTCTGGACTGTCAAAGAAGAAGACTTGCCCATTTTCTATGACTTTCAATCTGGCAGGATACATTAGTTGAAAGCATATTTCGTTATCGTGGAGATGCTTGCAGATTGAGTGGAATGCTTTCCGCCTCTGTGTGACCTGAGGCGAAAAGTCCTGAAATAACAACAGTCGCGTGCCGCCCACCTTCAATTCTCCACATTGTCGATAAGCTTTCAGAAATTTCTCTTTTATGGTCCAATTGTGAAACTTTGCGATGACCGGTCTCGGTCTGCCCCTCTGCTCTCTCATACCACCCATACGGTGGACTCGCTCCACTATTAGGGAATCTCTAGGCGTATCCAAGTCCAGCGCTGTGGCCACTTCAGTGGTTAAATAGGAAGCAAGAGAAGCCGCCGATATGGCTTCCGGGATGCCAATAAATCGGAGATTATTACGACGTTCCCGATTTTCCATGTCGTCAATCTTGTTTTGTAGACTTTCAATTAGAGACTGACTTGTATTGGAAGCTCCCTCCAGCCTGGCAACATCTTCCTCTATTGATGCCGTGCGTGATTCTAGGTCTGCGATTTTTTGGGAGTTGCTGGTTACTTGTGCTAATGCAGCGTTGATCGACGCTTGAATGATATCAAATCGTTTATCCAGTGCTGGCATGATAAGTCTTGACACTTTGTGCACCACTGACAGGTTTCTGGCGGCAACTGACGAGTGCTAGCTGGAGACTCAGGATCTGACGATAGGTACCGGCCTATGCGAGGTCCTTTGCTGTGTCGGGGATAAAGCGTGTGCCAGAGGAGGCGGACCCAGACTGTGTTCGTTTGTGTATCTTAGAGGACATTACAAATTTGTCCATAGTTTTAAAACCCCCTGGCTGTGAGGCCGGGTGGTCGGCAGTGAGATATGCTGTGGCCTATGGGACGGCGGCCCGGATGGTTCCTCTTGCTGAGTTACAGTCAGGTCTCCAATGGCTCACCGGGATTCTATACCACAGAGGGGTGCACGGGGAGCTCCCCTGACTATCCACTTCTACCTTGTGCCAATCACCTGACCCGAACTACACAAATCCCTTACTACACAGGTCATGAGACAGTGACGATTCATTTCCTCGTCAGTGCGACATACAGCGTGAACCCCCCTTAGTGGCTGACAGGGCCGGGACAAGGGCTTTTTGTTGCCGCTGGCGAGTACATGCCAAATGGCGCCCCACCAACCTCGCTTCTCAAAAAAATACCCCCCCCCAACACACACTAATTCCTCTCATCCCTGCGCGATCAGGTCCTGTTCACTTATTTTCTGCATATTCCACATAGCTCAGTCCAATCTCCTCAGCATCACTGCTCATTTGAGATAAAATCAGCCCATGACAATAGCATTTTCAAAATCGCTCCCTCCATATGAACAGTGTGCAATACCCTAAATATACAGTCACTAAATAATCCCCGATACATGGAGAAAATCTAACCAGACGTAAATAATGATTTTACCTAAAAACACTCCTCACAAAACCAAAGACCACCAAAACTATTACTACTTACGGCTCAAATATTATGCCAGGACCACTGACCGAACGCAACCCCCACATGTGACTATCAGCTGTACACAGGATCTGGATTCATTTCACACCGCCTTACTGGGCAATATAGCGGTAGATACTTGTTGTATGTAGACGCTATGCAGGGAATATAAGTGATTACACTGCAGTTACATATTTGTGGATAACGGAGTCGTCTTTTCTGATCAGGTCGTTCACATTTCCCTTCTCTTCTCCATCCGGTTCACACCTTACATGCTGAATGCTCCCAGGCCCAAGACTCGTTACCTGAGGATTTGGACACAAATATCTTAGATTCTCAACATTTCTCGAGTAACTCCTTATTTATAGTTATATAAGTCCCCTAGTCAGGAACACCCAGGTATTAGTTAGCCCTCCTGATCAGTCAGGCAGGTATATAGATATTGTCCCATAGACTGGTAGGTATATAAAATATAGGGGCACTCAGGCAGGTATATAGCTAGGGGCTCAGGCAAATATATAGCTAGGGGTTCAGGCAGGCGTTATGGGGATACAGGCAGGCGTATGGGGGCCTTCAGGCCAGGAGGTTATGTGGGGGCTCAGGGCAGGCGTTATATGGGGGCTACAGGCAGGCCGTATGGGGCCACAGGAGGCGTTTTTTAATGGGGCCACAGGCAGGCGCTTTAGGGGCCACAGGAGGCGTATGGTGGCCACAGGCAGGCGTTATGGGGCCACAGTGCAGGGAGTTATGGGGGCTTAGGCAGGCGTATGGGGGCACCAGGCAGGTCGTATGGGGAGCCACTGTCAGGCATATAGGGGCCCACAGGCAGGCTTTATAGGGGCTTCCGGCATGCGGTATGGGGCCACAGGACAGTCGTTTGGGCCCAACACGGAATGGCGGTTGGTCCTCAGGCAGCGTATCTTTTTGGTGCCTTAGGCAGGCGTCCTTTATGGGGGCCACAGGCAGGCGTCTTCGACTCATGGGGGCCAAGGCAGGCGTATTATGGGGGGGCAGGCACCCGGCAGGCGTGTCATGGGGGCACCTGGCAGGCGTATGGGGGCCACAGGCAGGCATATAGGGGACACAGGCAGCACGTAAGGGGCTATGACTGGCGTACGGGGGCACACAGGCAGTCAATTAGGGGCCACAGGCCAGCCGTTTGTTTTTTTCTATGTATGGGGATCAGGCAGGGTGCATTATGGGGACCACAGACATGCGTTATATGGGGGGGCTCTGGCAGCTTATGGGGGCACCAGGGTGCAGGCATCTATTGGGGGCGCAGGCTGGGTATTATAGGGGGGCGCACGGCAGGCATTTATAGGGGGCCGCAGGCAGGGCATTATAGGGGCCACAGGCAGGATATAGGGATGCCACAGGCAGGCGTTGTTCTATAATATATGGGCGGCCAAAGGCCAGAAATTCTTAGGGGCCACAGGCAGGCATATTGGTGGGGCCGCTTGTAGGCAGGCATTATGGGGGCCCGCAGGCAGGCATTCATTATAGGGGGCGAAGGCAGGCATTATGGGGGTCGCAGGCAGGCATTAAGGGGGCCACAGGCAGGCATTATGGGGGGGGCCAGCAGGCGGGAGTTGTGGGGGCCACAGGCTAGGCTTTTGAGAGGCCTCAGGCTGTTGCAGAGGGGGCAATATCGGTTGATCGGTTTTATTCTTATGGTTTTCGTTAATTGTGCAACAGGTATGGCAGCGCGCGCTCCTATTCTGTCCCTCTTCAAGCCGCAGCAGCTCCTCCGGCAGCTCCTCGGCGCCACGGCCTGTGTCGCGCGGTGTGCCCGCCCCGAGGGCCGAGGAGAGGCCAGCGTCGCGATGACTTCCTTTCATCGCGACTCTGCCAGCTGAGAGCCGCACGGAGACCGAGGCGGGTCCTCAGCGCCTATGAGGACCGGCGGCCCGCTGACGGTTCGTTGGGCCACTGCGGACTCTCTGAGAGATACAGCTTACCTCAGGGGGAGCGGGGCCCGACATGTCTGCGGAAGAGGGCCCAAAAGGGAGCGCTCGCTCTCTGCTTCCGCAGAAGCCGGTGTCCTCACAGAGACGCCGGCGCTTCAGCCCACGGCAGCGGCCTGGAGCCACGGCGAGGATCGGGGCCCTGACGGCGCCACTTAGGATAGGCTGAGGTAGGCGCCCTAGGCGGTCGCCTACCCTTGGACTCAACCCGTCGTACCCGGGCCCCTGGTGTGAAATTCAGAATATGGCCTTTGGGATCACTGGATTAGGTTTTGTGAGTGTGTTGAATATTTTGCATCGGTTTTGCCCCTGTGGGGGTTTGGGGGCGCAGTGGTCTATGTCTCAGTTTCTGCAGGCGCTTTGGATGACTTTTTAGTGAGTGCTCGGGCCCGTTCAAGTCCAAGAAGAGTCAATGCCTCTCCCTTCACTCCCCCCTCCCTGGAGGTGACAACCCCAGCAATTTCCTAGATTGCTGATAATGGGGGACAAAGTTGTCAGGTTGTGGTCAATCAGTATGCCAGGTTATTCAATGTGCTAGGCTATTTTGCGCCTGGTAGATATTAAATGGCCCTAGGCCTGTGGCCCGTCAGTGGTCAGCAGCGGCGACAGGTTCTGATCCCCCAGGGGGTGTCCTTTCTGAAGATGGCCTTGCCAAGTCAATGTACCTGGGTGTCGGGAACGGGCCCAGGTACTTCCCCATGGCTGTGATGTGCCTGCGGCTGTCGGAAACAATTTGGCCCGTGCTTGCTCCCCCGCCCCTTTCTGTGGAAAGCGGAGGGCCGCCAGGGCCTTTTTGGACACTGCTCCCCACCGTAGGCAGGTCTCCCGTCCCCCGACCCCGGGGCTTCCCCCCGCCTCCCGGGAAGTGGCGTTTCCTGGCTGTGGTTTTTTTGTGGGATCCGCCCGTCCGCCCCCAAGATGGCCCCCCCCCGCCCACCCCGCCTGCAGGAAAAGCGCGCGAAACCTCGGGGTGAGGATTCCACGGCCGGTCAGCAACCAAGCAGCGGTCCCGTCTCTCCAGGCACTCGGTACGTTGCTGGTGAGTCCTGATATAGCCGTCAGGTCTATGGAGGAGGTAGGAGGTATGTGAGCACCGCTCTCCGCCGCGGACAACTCATGGCCCACCCTGCCGCCGAGGGCCTCGCTGGTCTTCTCAGACGATTTCTCTGCTCCCGGACTCCGGGTGTTCTTGTGGCGCTGCCCCGCCGCTCCTGGCTACACCCCAAGATGAGGGGAGTTGTTTTGCAGGCTTTTATCCGTGCCTGATAGTGCTGATGGCAGTGGATTTTTGGAGCTCTTGCAGGAGCAGCTCTAAAATGCGGCCGCACCAGATGCCCCACCCCCGGAAGTCTAATTCATAGTTTTGATGCCTTCAGTGTGAATCTACAATTTTTATAGTCAGGAAAATACAGAAAACTGTTGGAATGAGAAGGTGTGTCCAAACTTTTGGTCTGTACTGTATTTTTATATTTATATATTATTATATATATATATATATATATATATTATATATATATTTTTTTTTATTTATTTATTTATTTATTTATTTATATTGTGAGGGATCAGCGTCCAGAGCAGGTAGCAGGCTGGGCTTCCACAGACAGGGACAGTGACACACTAGGTAAAGTTCAAGTCCAGGCTGTGCCTGGGTTTATTGATAGGGTGTCCCTGGTATAGTTAGGTACGTCTTTGGAAAGTTAGTGTCACCCGACGGTTTTTGTTTTGGTTTAGGCCAAATTTAAAGGGCCGTTTTTTTGTTTTGATTTTCCTAAGTGACCTGGGCAAAAGCTGAAAACACCAAAGCATGTGGTACCATCAAGGCCCCAAAAAACACCAGAGCCATGACAGGCTTGCAGCTCAGGCTTTATAGGCCTGGCACCCCCTCCCCTGGTGCGGGGAGTGGCACCCCCTGGTCTTTGCCCACCCCAAAAAAAATGCCGCCCCGGGAAATAAAGCGGACTGGAACCGCTTTTTACTACACTCATAAACTGAACCCGAATGTGCATACCCCCCCAACTGCCCCGAATGGGCGGGATTTACCCTTTTAAGGGGAGGTCCCCCCTTTAACAATTATATAGAAAAAGCCCCCTTTCAGTTATCCTGCCCCGAGGCCCGGGGCCCCGCTCTTGCTCGCGGGCTGGCCAGGGGCGTCTACAAATAGCTTATGTGTGGCGGTGAGCAGCTGAACATTCTACTGGACCACAGGGCTTTTTGCACTCCAGGGCCCGTTATCTTCACACATCTTTGGGCAGCATGTGAGCGTACCAACCCTCCCCCTCCTGTGCCCTGTTTCCGTCTGCTGGTAAATGTAAGTGCCTGACTGCCCATAGACAAGCGATTTTTCCTGTCTCGTAGCAGAGGCGCCCCCTTTTACTCCGGGCCCCAAAAACCCCATCGACCCCCCCTACTGATACCAAACCCCCCCCACTGGGGGCCCCCCCCCTCTTCCCCTGCCCCTCCCTTGACCCCCCCCTTCTCCCGGCCCTCCACTCGACCCTTTTTTCCGGGACCCTTTCCAAAACCCCCCCTATTTACATACTACCCCCCCCACACAGTTTTTTTCCCTCCTTTCAAAAGGGCCCTCCCCCAGCTTTCCCAAATGCTCGTTTGGGCTTTCAAACCCGGGAAAGCTGAGTGGCACCATCGCCTGCGGCACCCATTTTTTCCTGGACGCCGCTGTGCCCCATGTCCCCATTTTTCCCCAGATGCTGAAAAATCTACCCGGGGGAAACCCTCCACAGCAGGTATCCGGGAAAAGTGGGTCCTGTGTGGGGGGGGGTGCCCCTCAGTTTTCCCCTGTGTGGTAGTATTCGCTGGGGGAAAGGGGGTGAAAACCCCCCAACGCAGGCGTCCAGGAAAGTAGTGCTTGCTGTGGCACTGGGTGACCTCATCCCACAATGCTGGGGGGATGTCCCCCCAGCTTTCCAAAGGCATTGTAGGCTTTCTGCCCCCTGGAAAGCGGGGGAACATCCCCCCAGCAAGCCCCCATTTCCCTGGCGCTGCGGGGGGGATGTCACCTTTTCCCCCGCCTGAATTGGAATTCGCATCCCGGAAAGCGGGGTGATGCCATTTGTAGGTTGTGGTTTTTACATTTTTTCCCTTGGACAAACCCGACAATTTTGCATCTATTTCTTTAAAAAAGGATAACGAGGGTTTGTGTTGGGGAGTGTTTATTTAAAAAAAGGGTTTTTTTTTCTTTTTCTGTTTTTTTTTTTTTCTTCGTGATATATGGGGCTGCAGTGCCCCCATTCTATCGCGGGGTTTGGTGTCAGCCTGGTGTTTCTTGTTGCCCAAGGGACACAAACCCCCCTTCACTTTCCCCCATTCCCAACGCTAAAGGGTATGGGAAAAACCCGTCAGGAGGGATTAATGTGAGGGTCCGTTTTAATGGGGCCGGTATTTTTAAAAATGGGAAGTTAAAATACAATGGTTTTTCCCATTCGTAGTATCGGCTGCCACTGTTGGTTAGGGAAAATGGGGGGGTACCCCCCCTTTTTTTTTTTTCTGAAAATTTTTTTAAATTAGTGAAAAACCTGAATGGGCATCCACTGTAATGATTACGGAGGGGGCCCACGTAGGATTTTCAATAAAAATGATTTTAAAAAAAAAAAAAAAACAAAGTGAATTATAAAACCCCCAAGGTAAAAAAAAACAGCTGCACCTAAACTATCAGAATGGGAAGGGACTTTTTTATGGGTTTTCCCTTCTAGAATACCCCCCTGCAACCGCCCACGAACAGCCCCCACATTAGGGTCTGCTTCTCTTTGGGTTTTGGCTCTTCGGTACCCTTTGGGGTGTTTGGGATTTGGTATATGACATGGGATTAGTTCGGCCTTGGGGTGAAAAAACTGCCCTGGCTGCACCAAGCCCGGGGGATAGTAAAAGGGGCGTCTGTAAATGCCCCTTTTATATACGGAATAAATGGGGAAAAAAAAAAACAGAAACAAGTAGCACTTTATTTAAAAAAAACTCTCCGCATCGGCCTCGCCATTTTGTTTTTTAAAAAACCCTAGATGCTAGCGGTCCGACTAGTCTAATGAATCCAATAGTATTTATCCATCCCCCGCCCCCTGAAGTTTACGCTTGGCGACATGGGGGGTACAAGGAATGGGGAAAAGGCCGACCACCCACAATCTTGGGGGGGTTGGTCTTTTGTCTTCCCGGAGATGTGCCCGTAAGCTTTGGCTGTACCCCCTCTCTCACCCCTGTGGCCTAGTGCCAACCAAAATAATTCCCTAAACCCGATACTCTATAACCCCCCGACCACTATGTTCGCCCCCTACTCCCCACTCCATCTTTCCCATATGAGGAAAATTTTTACAGAGGTGGGAATTTGGGGGGAGTTGCCGGAGAAGTGCGAGTCTAAGTGTTTTTTGTGGGTTAAATTTTGCGGGGGGAGCCAGGGAAATCATCATTGCGGTCTGGAAGGAATGGAGAAAGGGAACGATCCCAACAGAGAAAATGTCCCTGTGGTCACTAAATTGTATTGTACTGTAAAACTCTTTAAGTTTCAGAGCCTGTATACAACTGCATCTACCCCCCTATGGGGCACTGTATGGTGGGTTTACGTCTGCAGAGTGTTAAATGCATCTACCCCCCCTATACCCCCCCTGTATTTCAGAAATATTGGGAGTAATGTAAGGTTTTTTAGGATCTAGGTGGTATTATTCAGTCATAGTGGTCATGGGTTTTTTTTTGGGATTATTCAGTCCTATGTGGTGGTGTTATTGGGGCGGTGTGGGTGGATTACTCATCACTAGTGGTGGTAATGTTGTCATAGTGTGGCAGAATTATTTGTTCTTATACGGGTTTATTGATAAAATTTGTCTTTTGGGTTTTTGGGCAGTAACAGTTGGGGATATTTGCTCCTTGATTATGTGGTCACTGTACAACTATTTTATAGAGGTATCATCATCCATAGAAATCCATACAAATAGCTTTAAGACAATGTTCTGTGTATACAATACATTACTTTATATAAATACATATTTACAGACCCTAGTGGTGCAGCTGTTGTGTTGGTGCTGGTCTGCTGTAGGAGCGGGGCATGATTTTGTTTGGTGGGGCGTGGTTAGAGGCGTGTCCTGGTGTGATGTCATTTGTTTAGGCGTGGTTGGAGGCGTGACTTAAATGTGATGTCATTTGGTTGGGCGTGGTAAGAGGTGTGGCTAATGTGTCCCTCTTTGCAATTTCCAGAAGTTGGGAGGTATGTGTCGGCTTTCCTTTTCCGAGCCCAGGCCTCTCGGTGACACGCACTGGTCCATACATTGCCTAAGACCGCATAGGACAACATTCTCGGGGAAATATACCTTCCCTCCACCACTCCACCTGTCACTGTCTCACATACCCTCCCCCTCTGTTTGAGCCTGTGGGGTCGGACACTCTTAGCCACCAAGTAATGTGTCCTTGACAGCGCATCCGCGTTACCCTGCAGCTTTCCTGCCCTGTGTTCGACAGAGAAGCTAAAATTTTGCAGTGTCAGGAACCACCTGGTGACTTTAGCTCAAGACATCCAAGTTAACGGAGAGTGGTCTGTGATTAGTCGAAAGTGACATCGTAATAAATAATACTTGAGGGACTCAAGGGCCCATTTGATGGACAAACACTCCCGCTCCACAATGCTATAATTCCTCTCTGTGGGTGTAAGTTTCCTATTTAAATACGTGACTGGATGCTCTACACCATCCACCTCCTGGGAAAGCACCGCACCCAGTCCCACATCAGACACATCTGTCTGTACGACAAATTCTTTCTTAAAGTTTGGGGTAATCAGGACTGGCTTTTTACAAAGAGCCAGCTTTAACACCTGGAATGCACTCTCTGCCTCTGGGTTCCAAGCTACCATGACGGACTTATTGTTTTTCGTCAGGTCTGTTAGCGGGGCTGCTATACTCGCAAAGTTTGGGATGAATCTGCGATAATAACCCACAAAACCCAGAAAGGCCTTTACTTGCCTTTTTGTTGTGGGTTGTGGCCAGCCCTATATCGCCTCCACCTTATTTACCTGCGGTTTTATAATGCCCCTACCTATTATGTATCCCAGGCATCGGGCTTCTTCTAGCCCCAAGGCACACTTCTTAGGGTTTGCGGTTAACCCCGCTTCTCTAAGGGAGTTAAGTACTGCCTGTACTTTAGGTAGATGGCTGTCCCAGTCCTCACTAAAGATTATTATGTCGTCTAGGTATGCTGAGGCATAACGACGATGGGGCTTAAGGATGACATCCATCAACCTTTGGAAGGTGGCTGGGGCCCCATGCAAACCAAACGGTAGGCAAACATATTGAAACAGTCCGTCTGGTGTAGCAAAAGCCGTCTTTTCCTTGGCCCTATCTGTCAGGGGGACCTGGCAGTAGCCCTTAGTAAGATCGAGTGTGGAGAAATATCTGGCGTGACCAAATCTCTCAATTAATTCGTCCACTCTCGGCATTGGGTATGCATCAAACTTGGAAACCTCATTCAGCTTCCGAAAATCATTACAGAAGCGTAATGAGCCATCTGGTTTTGGGATGAGCACGATTGGACTCGACCACTCCCTTCTGGACTCCTCAATCATAACCTCTTCAGATATTGCTCGCCTACGAGCTTCTGGTACCTGATAAGGTTTCTTGTTGACCTTTACCTCTAGCTTGGTCACAATGTCATGTTTTATGACATTAGTACGTCCTGGCAGTTCTGAGAACACATCAGTATTACTTTGGATGAACTCCATGGTCTCCTGTTTCTGTGACTTTGACAGGGACTCTGACACACATACCTCTGGGACCACTCTATGGGGTGTGGCTACGGCAGTCAGGGTCTCCCTGTCTTTCCATGGCTTAATTAAGTTCACGTTCTGGGTTGCATCTACCAGGCTGGTATACTTTATAATTAACATCTCCCACTTTTTCAAGGATTTCATAAGGTCCTTGCCATTTAGCCAGGAACTTACTTTCTACAGTAGGAACCAACACTAACACCCGATCCCCCGGGTTGAAGCTCCTTACTTTGGCTGACCTATTATATACTCGGCTTTGAGCTTCCTGAGCCTGCTGTAGGTGTTCCCTGACTATGGACATAACTGCAGAAATCCTGTCTTGCATCTGGGAAATGTGCTCTATTACGCTCCTGTGGGGTGTAGACTCTTGCTCCCAGTTTTCTTTGGCAATATCTAGAAGACCCCGGGGACGCCGCCCATAAACTAGCTCAATGGGAGAAAAACCCGTGGATGACTGAGGAACTTCACGGATTGAAAACATTAGATAAGGCAAAAGACAGTCCCAGTCCTTACAATCCTTACTGACCACTATCTTCAACATACTCTTCAGTGTCTTATTGAACCTCTCCACAAGGACATAAGTTTGATGGTGGTACACTGACATGCAAGTTACTTAATATTAAGCATTTGCGCACAACTCCCTTATGTCCTTTGACATGAAGGGAGTCCCTTGATCAGTAAGGATCTCCTTTGGAATGCCTTTACGGGAAAACATATGGAACAATTCCCTGGCAATAAGTTTTGAGGAGGTATTCCTCAAAGGTATGGCCTCTGGGTAGCGTGTGGTGTAGTCCACCACCACCAATATATACTGGTGGCCTCGAGCCGACTTTACTATCGGGCCAACGAGGTCCATTGCGATTCTCTCAAATGGGACCTCTATGATGGGTAACGGCAACATATGACTCCGGTAATGGGGCATGGGAGCTGTTAGTTGGCACTCAGGGCAGGACTCACAGTACCGCTTCACGTCCCCATGTAAACCCCTTTGGGCCCGGAAAAATCTTTGAAGGATACGCTCCTTGGTCTTTTCACTGCCCAGATGACCCCCTAGTACATGCTTGTGGGCAAGGTCCAAGATCATCCTCCGAAAAGACTATGGCACTACCAGTTGTTCCACCACCTCTCCATGGACTTTGTCCACCTGATACAATAGATCCTGGTGAACTGCCATGTGAGGAAACACAGTATTCGCCCCTGGATATTGAGGTTCCCCATTTACGACCTTGACATTCTCCGTAGCTTTCAGTAGTGTGGGATCTCTAAGCTGAGCTGTCCCAAAATTATCCCGTAAGACCTCCAGGTCAGGTATAGCAGCCACCTCTTCCTGTTCCTCAGTCTCACCTGCCAGAACTGCTAGGGGAAAATTCTCACCAGTTTCTAGGATCACCCCTACTGGCTGAGCTGTGGTGTCAGGGTCAAACGGTTCTGGACCGATCGCGGGGCATGCATTACCATCATTACAATTATTCACCATGCATGAAACCTTTATATGCCATAAGTCCCAAAACAGGGGGAAATCTCTCCCCAAGATCACTGTATGCATAAGAGACCTCACCACCCCCACTTCATGGGAGGCAAGTCCACAAGAAGTCTCTAGTTTGACCAGGGCCGTGGGGTACTCCTTGGTGTCCCCATGGATGCACAGGACCCCCAAAAACCCCTCGGTGACGACGTTTGGGTCTACTAGGCGGCATTTCACCAGGGTAACCAAGCTACCAGAGTCCAGAAGAGCCTCTACAGGATAGTCATTCACTTTGATTTGACATATTTGATAGTCGGTCTCTAAGACAGTCTCTGCTGAGCAAACTGGCCTTGCGAACAGAGACCTCCGCCTAGCCGAGTCGAATTCCATTGGCTCTACTGAGAGCGGACAATTAGCAGCAATATGTCCAGGTCCACGACACCGCCAACATAACATGTGGCCATGGTCTGCTTGAGACTCGGCCCTTGACCGGCCTGTCCATTTGGAGATTTTCCTCTCCTCCACACGTTCCGCCTCGGGGCCACCTCCCTTTGGGACACTTTTCACTCCCCTCTGATATGGGACAGTCTGACCAGACACTCCTGTCGACTTGCTGTTCCCGGGGTTGGGACGTCCAGGAGACCAGGCTTGGAGTAATTCCTCTGTGGCTTTATACCTCTCAACGAGGTTAACGAGCTGCTCCGCGTCTTTGGGGTCACTTTGCCCAACCCAGCGCTGGATCTCCGGGGGCAGGGAGCGGATAAACTTGTCCACGACCACTTTCTCCACTATCTGTGCAGGTGTAGACTCCTCTGGCTGCAACCACCTCTTCACCAGGTGAACCAGGTCGTACATCTGTGAGCGGGCCGGCAAGTGGTCAGAGAAGGTCCAGTAAAGGACCCGCCTGGCCCGCTCGTTGATGTACACCGCCTGGCCAGCCAGGTTCTCACCCTTTAATTTAACATCGTCCTGGGCCTCCTCCAAAATACGCCTTCTGGGGTTCTCCGGTTAGAAAAGGCGCCACAACTTCAGCACACTGAGCCACTGGCAACTTCTCCCGCTCGGCCACTCTCTCGAAGACCCTAAGATAGGCCTCAACATCATCGGTAAGCGTCATTTTCTGCATAGATGACTGTACCGCAGCGCGGGCGGCGGGAAGCGAGCTTGGCGTCCTCTGCACACTTTGCGCCACCACCAGGACTTGTTCTTGGAGCTGCTTGTTAATCTGCTGCTGTTCCTGTAGGTCAAGACAATTAGCCTCCATCAGCAGGGCTTTGGTTTCCACCTGAGCACGCATGGCCTCTTCGTGCACCTTTTGCTGGTTTGCGGTCATCAACTGTAGGCTACTGTTCGCTTGTATCAGCTACTTCAGAAGCTCATCCATCTTGACGGTCTCTGACTGCTGCGCAGCTGTCGCTTTTACCCAGGGCATAAGGTTCTAGCACAATCCAGGCACTTTTCCATGGCTGTCGCCCTTATCAACGGGTTTTCAGTCGCTGCCGAAAATGTTTAAACTCTGTGTGTCTCTTTTAGTCTGTTTGCCCGCATTCTCCACCATATGTAAGGGATCAGTGTCCAGAGCAGGTAGCAGGCTGGGCTTCCACAGACAGTGACTTACTAGGTAAAGTTCAAGTCCAGGCTGTGCCTGGGTTTATTGATAGGATAAATCAAAACAAACACGGCCTTAACTTCAGGCCTAAAACATAAAACA
Source organism: Phyllomedusa bahiana (assembly GCA_025379985.1). Classification (NCBI taxonomy): domain Eukaryota; kingdom Metazoa; phylum Chordata; class Amphibia; order Anura; family Hylidae; genus Phyllomedusa; species Phyllomedusa bahiana. The sequence continues at coordinate 86,237 of JAODAL010010522.1, read as the reverse complement.
AAACCTGCTCGGCTGACTACTAACTATACACACAGACGGACCTAACTATACCAGGGACACACTAAGTGACCCTGGGCAAAGCTGCAAACACCAGAAGCATGTGATTCTCACATCAAGGCTCCAGCAAACACCAGCAGCCATGACAGGCCTGCAGACTCAGGCTTTATAGGCCGGACACCAGCCTCACCTGGTGCGTGGGAGTGGCCACCCACCCGGCTCTTTGATCACTCCAGAAAAGCTGACCCGGATAAAGCGGACTGGACCCGCTTATACTACACACACAAATGTCGGCTTTCCACGCACTGGTCCATACATTGCCTAAGGCCGCATAGGACAACATTCTCAGGGAAATATACCTTCCCTCCACCACTCCGCCTGTCACTGTCTCACTATATATATATATAATATAATATATAATATATGTGTATATATATTGTAGAAGGGTCAGAGGGACCGTCATAGACAGGAGGTATTTATCACCGAGGTGGCTGGCCTCGGTGCTATAAAAAACCCAGTACCGTGATGCCAGCAACAATCTGCTGCTGAGCAGTTTTTTCGTTGTAGTCCGGGTCGGGTTTTTTATGGAGCGGCCCAAGAGTCTGGGTGGGTACGGCCGCTCCAATACCCCAGCCCAGGTCTTACCAGCCAATAAAAGGCAGCTGGTGCAGGTAAATCAGGAGGTTTTGCTTCTGGCCCTGAAATCAGAAGCTGTGTGCTGCCGAACTGTGAGGCTGTGTAGGCCTGAGGACCTGAGCTACAAGTCGGTGAGACTCTGCATTTATGTTTATCGATCTCTTTGCCTGACGAAAGGACTTATTATTTTGCCACTGTGGATTTATATGCTGAAGAGAAGCTGTCTTTTGTTGTTGCACGTTTATGAACTTCCAATAAATCTTTATTTATATGAACTGACTACCTGCTCACGTGCCTGCCTTTGTGCTGACCCCCTACAATAACACATATATATATATATATAAAAATTATATAATATATAATAATATATTATATATATATATATATTTGCTAATACATTACTAAGTATAATATAACAAGTTATTTAATATGAATGGTGAAAAAAAATGCAGAAAAACATTTCTATGTTCACGATGCAAAAAAGAAGTGAAAACAAAATCCCCCAGTAATGTATTTGTAAATTTATACTTAACCCTTTCAACACTAATGCCTCTAGTGAGGCAATCCAGAACACCTCTCTTTGAAGTAGTTTTTTGGGTACTTGTGACTTATCCCTACAGCTGATCTCTTCCAGTATATACCAGCATAATTCAGAGAGCTTATGACTCTCATCAACAAAATGTCTGGCCACAGTTGTCTCACCATACCATTTTGTTTCTCTTCTATTGTCCTGTTCACTTATACTGTAAGTTATAAACTGTCGTATTGATGACCTTTGCTCATTAAAGGGAACCTGTCACATAGGTTATGCCCCCCCTTGCTGAGGACAGTACAAGCTAGTGTCAGACCTGCTGTTCCCAGCACTGTGCCCCTTATTCTGTAAGATGCAGCAGTTTTAGAGCATTTACCCCTTAAATCTTATTCATGAGCGGTGTTAGCTCCACCCACCCAAAAGGGTAGCTCCGCCCACTGACGTTATTCACATGTTTCTACCTAATCAAAGTAATAGGTTTGTCAGTGAGGGGGGCGGGACTAGCTCCGATTGGCCCGGTTTTGAAAAAAAAAATTTACTCTCTGAAGGACTCTTCGAATGACCCCTTCTGGCTGAAAACTGCAGATTTGAGCATTTTAAAAACACGAAAACTACAGCATCTTACAGAATAAGGGACACAGCACTGGAAACAGCATGTCTGACACTAGCTTGTTCTGTCCTCAGCAAGGGGGGCAAAAACTATGTGACAGACCTATCAAGATCTGACTTAAAGAGAACCTATTAGTCTGCCCGACATAAACCTTACCACATGGGCACTTGAGCATATAGATGACTTGTTGGCTATCACATGTGTGGAACCCTCTAATTTTAATTGGAACACCTTTAATGGGATGACTGATGCTGTCCCCTTTAATAATAGAGGAACAGTTTTGGCAATTAAGACAGGCAAAAGTGCCTATTCTCATTGTTTTAAGTCTCGTTTGTCTGGATTCACCTGTTCTTCTTATATCAGATGAAATAAACTGTTGTCCTAATGTTCTCCCCTTTCGATAAACCCACTGTGGGGGTTCTCAAAAAATAGAGCCATATTTTGGGTCACACTGCAAAATCTTCCAATGTTTATGGATGGCTTGTCTGACAATTCCCGCATGTATATCATATGTAGAGACATATGTTAGCCTATCTCCTGTTTTTTTGTCCCTACTCTGAAATACTTCTTCACGTGACATGAAGAAAATTGTTGAGAAGTTTACAAATAGAGGGTATGATAGATAGAAGGTGAGTCAGTAGGTTTTTCTAATGTTAGTCAAATAACTGCTATCCTCTGAACATACCCATGATTCAATGACAACCCAGGACCCTTAACTCAATGACAACCCAGGACCCTTAATTCAATACAACCAACCCAAAATCCCAAAAATTGATTCCATAACAACCCAGAACACTTGATTCAAGGACAACCCAGGATCCCTGATTCAAGGACAACCCAGGACCCATGACAACTCTGGACCCTTGATTCGTTGACAACCCAGGACCCTTGATTCAATGACAACCCAGAACCATTGATTCCATGACAACCCAGAACACTTGATTCAAGGACAACCCAGGATCCCCTGTTTAAAGGAAAAACCCAGGCCCATAAAACCCGGACCCTTGATTGTTTTGAAAACCCCGGGGCCCCCTTGTTTCCCCGATGCAACCCCGGCCCCTTGTTTCCCATGACAACCCAGGAGCCATGATTCCTTGACAACACAGAACACTTGATTCAAGGACAACCCAGGATCCATGACCACTCAGGACCCTTGATTCGTTGACAACCCAGGACCCTTGATTTGATGACAACCCAGGACCTTTGATTCGATGACAACCCAGGAGCCAGGATTCCGTGACAACCCAGGACCTTTGATTCCGTGACAACCCAGGAGCCAGGATTCCGTGACAACCCAGGAGCCAGGATTCCGTGACAACCCAGGAGCCAGGATTCCGTGACAACCCAGGAGCCACGTTTCCTACAACCCAGGACCACATTCCAAAAAAACCCCCGGGGCCTGTGGTCTTGGGGGGCCCGGGGAGCGCTACCGCGTCTGCTCCCCGGGTAATGCCGGGGTTGGGCCCGCCCAGGAACTTAGCTCCCCCCCCGCCGCAGTGAGCTGTTGAGGGGCCCGGCCGGGCCGCCATAGGGCATACAACGGGTATCTCTCCGGGGGCCGCCATTTGTGAAACCGGGGGGGACCCACCGGCCCCCCCTTGTTTCACAGGGGGAAATTTAATTGTATACACCCGGGCGACGCGAAACAATTAAATGAACGGGGGGGCAGGGTAGCTTGTCGGCGCACGGAAGTACTCATCGCGCCCCCTGCCCAGCTTCCTGGTCTCACCCAAGGAGTTCACAAGGTATTTCCGCCCCCCCTCCACACGGGTAATAACCTGTGAAACCCCCCTAAGCCGTGGGGCGGGGGGGGACGGGGGGGGGCACCTTTGCCGGGCCCATAGCGATCTTTTCTACGGGGCTAACGGCTAGTAAAGACCTTCACTTATTCCCCCCGCGGCGGATTCGCTGGCGGGAGAAAGGGGAAAGTAATCCCTATTCTCTATAACTTGGTTCCCCTAATACTGGACGATTTCCCCCCGTAGAGCCAAGGTGATAATTTGTCTGGGGGGGGGGGGGGCCTAAAAATGTAGGGGGGGGGGGAAATATTCTACGGGGGTCCAATAACTTGGGGGGGGGGAACATGCCTACAGGGGCCCCAAAACTTTGGGGGGGGGGAACTATGTCTACAGGGGGCCCTAAAACTTGGGGGGGGGAACTATTTCTACAGGGGGCCCCCAAAAACTTGGGGGGTGGGAAATATCCCACCAAAGGGGGCCCCTAATAACTGGGGGGGGACTATGCCTTCAAGGGGGGGGGCCCTTTTTTTAAAAAAAACTGGGGGGGGGGGAAATATGGCTACAAGGGCCCCAAAGACTTTTAGGGGGGGCTATCTACAGGGGCCCTAATATGGGGGGGGGGGAACTATTTGCCCACAGGGGGGAATATCTCCTACAAGGGGGCCCTAAAATACAGAGGGCCCTAATCTACGGGTAACAGGGGTGGCCTAATACAGGGGGGCCCCCCTTGTACCTACATGGGAACCCTAAGCTACCCCCCGGGGCCTGAAGCTACCTACGTCTCCCCAAGCTACCAATACTGCCCGGTGGGTCCCCACTACCGCCCAGGGGGCCCCCTTGTAATACATACCGACTGGGGCCCCAAAATTACCAGGGGGTAATTATTACCATTTGGGCCATTTTAAATGGGGGAGTTTGTACAGGAAGGGGGCCTCATTGGGAAAATTTTTAAAATAAAAAAAAAGTGAGTATCCCCGGGATTTTTTTTGTAAAATTCTGCAGGGACAAGTGGGAGGAAAAGTCATCATGGGGTCGGACCCCAAAAAGAAGAAAAGGGAAAATGAAAGACGCCCCCAGACAAAACGTCGCCTGTGAGGCCCAAATAAGTAAAACTTTTGCAAACACCCGTGACCTGGTATTACCACTATAGGGGCATTTTGGGAAAAAATTGGTTTTGGGGGTGTGGTTTTTATTCAGTACAGTATGGGGGGGTATTTTCAGTATTGTTTTTTTGGAGATATGGGGTGAGATGTGGGGATTTAGGTTTTATATTTTGTTGTTTTGTGATATTTTGGGCTTGGACACTGGTTTAATCAATAAAAATTATGGTGGGACTATCATACATTAGTGAAAGGTGTCGGGAATTATTAGAAATTTTAAAAATTGTTGCTTGGCAATTTGGCTGGTATACTGGCTTTGCCATAACATTATAATGGTATTATAATGGTGAATTGGAGGTATTTTCTGGACCTTTTTAAACCAGCAAAACTAAATCCAAAAACAATGCACAATTCATTTTTTTTTTCTTTTTTGACCCCCCAAAAAAAATTTTTTATTTTTTTTTGGGGTGGGTATGGTTTTTGGGGGGGGAAAGGGTGGGGCTCGTCGGGACGGGCCGGGAGGGAGGGGAGGAGCGGGTTTGGGTCGGCCAGGGGTGGGGGGGGGATTTGCTAGATGCTCCAGCTGTATGGGGCCCCAAATTTTCTGATGGCGGCCCTGTCTACCACTATATGGCGGTACTATTGGTCTTTGTGTACTGATCAGTAATCGTGTAGGGTTATTATTCAGTCACTTTGTGGTCACTTTGTGGCGGTATAATCAGGTTCCTATATAATAGCGTTATTGGTAATGTTGGTCTTGGTATAGTCATACCTCCCAACTTTTAGATTTTGCAAAGAGGGACACATCAGGCTACGCCTCCAACCACACCCAAACACGTGACATCACACAAAGGCACGCCTCTAACCACGCCCAACTACATACATGCCAACTTTTTAGATTGCCAAAAAGGGAGACATTTTCAGGATTGTATTTTATCCAATGACAAAATATTAAGTTGTTATGTAATATGCAGCTAGAAAGCTACAGATACTTTTTAAAGCAAGAAAGTCAGTTTATTGATTAAAATCTATTTCCCAAATGAAAAAGAGGGACATTTATAGAGCTAAGAGGGACAAGGATTAAAAATAGGGACTGTCCCTCCAAAATAGGGACAGTTGTGAGGTATGGTATAGTGGATTTGTTTGGTAGCAGTATGATGGTGATAGATCATGTAGATAATACAATGGGCAAATACCTCACCATACATAACAGCATGTCCTGGTAAATGTTCGTGGTCAGGGAGGTGGGCGAGGGCGGGGGGGCCCCATCCAAAAGCTTGCTTTGGGGCCCTGGCTTCTCTAGTTACGCCCCTGCCAGGAGCCATGATTCCATGACAACCCAGGACCCTTAATTCAGTGACAACCCAGGAAAACCAAGATTCATTGGGCAACCAGGACCCTTGATTCCATGACAAACCAGGACCCTTGATTCCATGACAACCCAAAAAGCAGATCATTTGTCTTCATAGGTCCGGTAGTGCTCTAACTGGCCACCAGAGGGCGAACTATTCTTATGAAACGATGTATTCCTAAACGCAGTGTTAGCTAAGTATTAACAGCAGAGTCAGAGGAAGATACTGTGCATTAGGACGAACAAAGTCACATCCAGCTACGGAGAACACGATGAAAACCTCTAGAACACGATACCCTGCAGCAAGACGGATATGACGTCACGACTGGCACATGAAGCCACAGAGGGTGACTGCCAGTGATGGCGGAAGTAGATGTTTTGTTACCCGTGATGGCGGAAGTGGCGGAGGAAAAGATGAAGCCGGACCCCGAGAGAAGTCGTTTTCCTCATTGTGTTGTATGGACCCCAATTCCAGTCCTGACGTAAGGAGGGGCGCGGGATAGTGGCGGGCGAAGCTGTGTCTGATGTGGCCGCACATATCCAGGAGTCCTGGTATTAGAGGTGTACTGTGTATCAGGATTAGAATCCCTGCCTTCTCTGTATGCACTGAGGTATCACGCGCTCCAGGAGGATGACACTTTTCTGAAGTGATGCCAGTGGCGGATAGGAGTCTGTCACCTATCTGCTCTGTCATGTCCGGGTCACCCTGCCTGTGTATAGGGAAGAGCCAAGGGATCTGTACAGTCATGTCCTGATACCCTCAATCAATGATCAGCTTATCTCCTGAAATGTCTATAAATACCTGGGAAATCACACTTGTGGGGCTTCTCCCATTATGGGTGTGTTCTTACTACTCATTGGGACACTGCAGTTTTCCAAAACACCCACAATTAAATGTCATTATTTTCTATGGAAAAAGGTAACACTACGCAGTTTTGATGTTTGCATGTTTTTTGTGCTTCTTTGGAAGATGTTTTGGACGCTGCAAAAAAAAGTGTCATGTCAACTCTTGAAGCGTTTTCACCGCTGAAAATCCCCATGGGAATCACTGGAGAGCTTCAAAACCTCATCCATAAGTGTGGCACGTTTTTCGACGTGGTTTTATTTAATATTATTCTCTGGATTATATTAAATATATATTTATTGTATGTATGTGTGTATATATATATATATATATATATATATTATATATAATACTATGTATGCACTAATATATATGTGTGTGTGTGTGCATATACAACATACATGCCAACTCTCCCGTTTTTGGCGGGGGGGGGGGGTCCCGCTATTTGGGGTCCGTCCCCCCGCCCTTGGCATTCCTCCCGGGGGAGTTGGCATTCCCTTTAAATTACCGCGGCGCAAGAGTAGCGCTGGCGAGCTACTCTTGCGCCGCCGGGCCGCTCCTGCAGGCGGGTGAAGCGGCCACAGCAGCCGCTCACCCGCCCGGAGTCTCGCTGTGCAGGGAGGAGGCAGGAGGGATCGCTCCTTCCTCCCGCCTCCCGCTGTATGTTCGGTGCCTGTGCGCGGCGCAGGGGAAGTGACGCGCGGCTGCACTCACTCCCCTGCGTCGCTGAGGAGATCGTCGGGAGCTGGCCACGCTGCAGGAGCCTGGTCAGGTAAGTGGAATTTATTATTTTATTAACTACATGGGGGGCTCTACCTGGCTACTAAAGGGGGCAACTACCTGGCTACTAAAGGGGGCACTACCTACCTGACTACTAAAGGGGGCACTACCTACCTGACTACTAAAGGGGGCACTACCTACCGGACTACTAAAGGGGGCACTACATACATGGCTTCTAAAGGGGGCAACTACCTACCTGGCTCTAAAGGGGGCAACTACCTACCTGGCTTCTAAAGGGGGCATACTACCTGGCTTCTAAAGGGGCAACTACTACCTGGTTACTAAAGGGGGCAACTACCTACCTGGCTTCTAAAGGGGGCACTACCTGGCTTCTAAAGGGGCAACTACCTGGCTATCAAAGGGGCAATTAGCTGACTACTAAAGGGGGAAACTACCTGGCTACTAAAGGGGGCACTACCTACCTGACTACTAAAGGGGGCACTACCTACCTGACTACTAAAGGGGGCACTACCTGACTACTAAAGGGGCAACTACCTACCTGGCTTCTAAAGGGTGCAACTACCTACCTGGCTTCTAAAGGGTGCAACTACCTACCTGGCTTCTAAAGGGGGCAACTACCTACCTGCTTAAAGGGTGCAACTACCTACCTGGCTACTAAAGGGGGCAACTACCTGAGTACTAAAGGGGCAACTACCTGGCTACTAAAGGGGGCAACTACCTGGCTACTAAAGGGGGCATCTACCTGGCTACTAAAGGGGGCATCTACGTGGCTACAAGGGGGCATCTACCCGGCTACAGAGGGAGCATCTACCTGCCTGTAAGGGGCACTACCTGGTTATGGGGGGCTACTACCTGGCTATAAGGGCCCTACTGGCTATAGGCACCTACCTGGCTTTCTTCCAAGCCATTATGCAGTGAGGCGGAGTGGGTGTGGCTTTTTGAAGGGGCGTGGCACACAAAAAGATGGGCGTGTCCATGCAAATTTTTGTCGCGGCGTGCGTAGCGCGCCGCCCTCTTTGTTCTCCTGCTTTTCCATTTTCAAAAGTTGGCACCTATGATATACAAGCAGTCCCCGACTTACCACACCGTTCCTACTTGCCAGGGCTGTGGAGTCGGCAAGCCAAAGCCCCGACTCCAACGCCTCAATTTCCCTAACATCCGACTCCCTCATACACTGCGCATGTTTGATGTTACCCTTTTACTACAGTAAAGTTATCACTTAGACTGCTTATCACCTTATGATACAATAATCAAGCTATTTAGGTAGAACAGACACTGACAAGCAAAAGGGTAACAATGTTTTTGATCTTTTGAACACTTGTGGGTAGAGTTGAAGAAAAAGCTGTATTTGTATCCAAGTCCAGTCTGCACCAACATTAGGAATGTGTAGAAGAGACCTGGGATCAGATTTTGGTCAAGATGTGCTTGAATCTGATCCAGATCCCAGAAGTATTCAGGCAGAGCTGAAAACCAAAGTGGGATTTCCCAAATACTAACAAAATAATAAAAATTAACACTTTGATTTTTAGGAGCAAAACAATAACAATGCAGTTACAGGAAAAGATCTGCAGCACTAAGCAGATGCTTAAATACTTGCAAGTCACATTTATGTATAAGATAGGTAAGATGACTCTATATAAAATTACAGTAGCCTCAAAGTTGTAGTGGATGGTGAGATATGGCGTCTGAAAGTCACAAGCTCAAAACATTGTTACCATTTTGCTTGTCAGTGTAAAATATATTTATTGGACATGACTTTAGGACACAAAAAAAATTGTAAATATGCAAAACACTGCAGGAACATTCGTGGCGTCTCGGAATTTGTTCTGAGAAATAGTATTGCCTCCATCAGATCCTGCATACATGACCTCACATCTGATCTCATTATTTCCAGGCTAGATATCGGCCTCTCTACACTAACTTGGGTTGGGGGAAAAGCAGTGACCACAGTTGCAACATCTCTAACAATGTTGGGGTAAAAGACTATGTAATTACGCCCCGCAATTACGCTGTGTGGACGGGGGCGGGGCGGGAGCGGGGGGCCGGCACCTCGCCGGCCCATAGACATTCATTACCAGCGGCACGTATACACCGCTGGTAATTCACGTTACTTGTCTCCCCCCTCGGGGTATTCGCCAAGCAGGGAGAGGAGACGTAATCCATAGTTCTCTATGAGAACTGTGGATTACCGTAATGACTGGGACGTATTCCAGCCGTAATTCGCGCACTCCGGCGTGTAATTACGGACTGAAATACGTCCAATTTTAAGCCGTGTGAGCATAGCCTACAGGAATTGCCTCAGCCACAGTCAGTTTTGATGAATGGTTGAACTTTTGTACTTTTTTGAAAGCAGGTGAAAAATTTTGCTGAAATCTATTTGCCATGGGAGCAGAATCTTTTCCCCTGTGGTAACACTTTGCCTGCTCCATGTCATCAATTACACTCCTCATGTGATGAGGCTGAAGATATGGGAGCAGTAGCACTGGCCGGACCCAATTCCTCTTGCTCTTTGCACTGCATCGAACTGGACCAACTTATTATATATTTTGGGAGTCTGAGTCGGTCCATTTTATGACGACTCCGACTCCTGCAAAATAGGCACCGACTCTCGACTCCACAGCCCTGCTACTTACATCTGTCCCCTAGTTACAAACGGAGACTTATGGGGGCATGCTGCACTCATAGTGTTCCATGTTCCACAGCAGATAGTAGTTGTAGAATGATAAGTCCCAGCATGCCACAGCAGCACATGAGGTGAAAATGAGGTGAAATCTTCTTAACAGTGGCACAGACAGCAAAACAAATGTAAAAACCCTTCCCTGCACTACCCAAAACTAAAAAAAAAAAAATGTTTTGTACTGGAGTGATAAATGTACCTGTTCCGTCTTCCATACAAATTCAATTTAAGAACAAACCTACAGTCCCGTTCGTAACCCGGGGACACACGTACATACACACATATATGTATTATCTAAAATAATATACAAAATGTATCTGATTTGATCAGAGTATAATATTAAGTAAATCCTTGTCAAATTCTCGTCTGAAAAGTGTTGCGTTGAGACGGTCGTCAGATGAGGTTTTGATACCGAGTTGTTTCCTAAAAAATAAATAAAACAGCATCCAAACCAGCCCTGTGAACTTAGGGCTCATCCCCACGGCACAGGACAAATACCGGTCGGTTTATCCAACCTGTATTTGTCAGGATTTTGTGCCGTCCCAACTGATGTGTGGGGAAGGCCTTTTCTCCGAAATTCCCAGAGAAATGCCCTCCCCCTTAACATTGAGATGTTCATAAACCGTCAGAAAACCGTACGGAAGAAAGAACATCAACAAGGTTTTTCGGGTGGCCGGCAGTTGGAAAAACCCGTGTAGTGAGGACTGCTGCACGGGTTTTTCATAGAGGCCCCATGTAAAAGCTTGCGTCCGGTTTTTCAGACAGTTTGCAAAACTGCAAACCGGCTGAAAAGCCGGCTGCAAACCAGTGCCGTGGGGACATGGCCTTACTCTGTATCTCTGTGTTGTGCTATTCTTCTGTTCGGGTATGTTCACACGTTATTGTCCTGAGCTTTTCATATTTTTTACATTTTTAGATATTTTTAGACTCTGAAAAGATCAGCTGCAGATGTGAACCGAACCAAATTATGTGGCGTTCCTCCCTTCCTTTTAGAAATGTTTTAATCCCTTAACGACCCTGGACATACTCATACGTCCCAGGGCCGCTAAGGGGCTTTGCTGGTGGATCGCTCAGCAACCTCCCCCCCCCCCCCCCCCCAAACCCCCACCTCACACCACCACCCCCCCCCCCTCCCACCGCACAGCCGCCGGGTGTTAGCGGCTGATCGCAGCTAACACCCGGCAGTAACAGCGCCGGCGGGTGGCTCCGCCCGCTGGCGCTGTTTAACCCGTCAGACACCGCGGCAAAGATGGCCGCGGCGTCTGACTGAATGACGATCGGCGCCGCGCACTGATCGTTACGCTGCGCCCTGTGAAGGCTCCCGTCACTTACATTTCCCGGTTTGCCCCACTTCCGGCCGTAGACAGGAAGTGGGGAAACCGCCATCTTTGTACACCCTAATGCATTGCCTATGCAATGCATTAGGCTGTATTAACAATCGCGCCCCCTAGTGGTCAAGCACCATAGTGGGACTAAATGTTACAGTAAAATAAAGTTTTAAAGTACAAAAAAAAAAGTATTAAAAGTTCAAATCACCCCCCATTTTCCAAATAAAATCATTAAAATAATAAAAAAGTTACACATATTTGGTATCGCCACGTCCGAAAAAGTCCGATCTATAAAAATATAACATCATTTATCCCGTACGCTGAATACTGTAGAAGAAAAAAAATTCCAAACGCCAAAATTGCGTTTTTTGGTCATTTTACGTCACTCAAAAAATGGAATAAAAATTATAAAAAAAAGTCGCATGCATTCCAAACTGCTGGCGATAAAAGTACACTTCAGCCTGCAAAAAATGCCCCCTTACTGACGTCCGTAGGTGTTAGTACAAAAAAGTTATTGGATGCACAAAATGGCACCGTGGCGCAAATTTCAAAAATAGAAAATGTTTGGAATTTTTTTACGGTACCAAAACATAACGGAAACCCTACATCTTTGGTATTGCCGGATGCGTAACAACCTGTAGAATACAGATAACACATTATATTTACTGAAGATTGAACGCCGTAAAAGCAAAACACCCAGAAACATGGCGAAAATAAGTTGTTTTTTTTTCACAATTTGTCCCACTTGGAATTTTTTTGCGATTTCCTAGTATATTCTATAGTATAGTGAATAACACCATTAGAAAGTACATCTTGTCCCGCAAAATAAAAGCCCTCGTGTCTATGTAGGTGGAAAAATATTTATGTTATGGCTGTGGGAAGACGAGGAGGGAAAAACGAACGTGTCAACAACAAAAACGCCGGGTCCTTAAGGGGTTAAAGAGAACCTGTCACATAGATTATGCCCCCCTGGCTGAGGACAGCACTAGCTAGTGTCAGACCTACTGTTTCCAGCGCTGTGTCCCTTATTCTGTAAGATGCTGGAATTTTCGTGTATTTAATGCTCAAATCTGCAGTTTTCAGCCAGAAGAGTCATTCAAAGAGTGTTTTTTTTTCAAACCCCGCCCACCTGAGGCTAACCCCGCCCCCCTCTACTGATAAACCTATTACTTTGAATAGGTAGAAACAGGAGAATAACGACCAGTGGGCGGGGCTAGCCTTTGGTGGGCGGGGCTAAAATATATTCATGAATAAGATTTGAGGGGTAAATGCTCTAAAACTACAGCATCTTACAGAATAAGGGACACAGCGCTGGAAACAGCAGGTCTGACACTAGCTTGTGCTGCCCTCAGCAAGGGGGGCATAACCTATGTGACAGGTTCCCTTTAATGAATCTGTCAGTTGGGTGTTGCCAATTGGGGATGTGTCTGCATAACACTGCAATTAGAATGTACAACATTGGGTTTTCAAAACAGTATCACAGCAAAATTATAACCCAATTAAAATTTACCTTTTAATAGATATGTGCTAAAATACCAAAATTCCACCCCAAAACAACAATAACAAAGAATAGGTAAACGTACCAAGGGCAAACAAGAACAAAAAAGAAATAAATATAATAATATAGATGGATACACTCACGATTAGATGTATTCCAAAACGGGCAAATCCTCATGGAACATTGTCCAATCCAAATAGATGTTTCTAATCAATCCCTAACAAAACTATTATAGATAAAGCGGGGAAATAGCCCCAAAAAGGGCGGCTCTGCTATTTCAAAGCCCTAAGGTTCGCCCTACTCTTAAATAAACCATAAAAACACTATGGAAAAACCCGACGCGTTTCCCCCTCCTATTATTGATGGTTCCTCAGGGGACAAAAGTGATTATGATAATCAAATGATATTAGGAATACCCAGGTGAGGATACAACCAGATAAATATCACCCAGAATTCCCACCATAACGGTCCGGCACCAATTGATGAATAAGGGGTATTCCTAATATCATTTGATTATCATAATCACTTTTGTCCCCTGAGGAACCCTCAATAATAGGAGGGGGAAACGCGTCGGGATTTTCCATAGTGTTTTTATGGTTTATTTAAGAGTAGGGCGAACCTTAGGGCTTTGAAATAGCGGAGCCGCCCTTTTTGGGGCGATGACCCTGCTTTATCTATAATATTTTTGTTGGGGATTGATTAGAAACATCTATTTGGATTGGACAATGTTCCATGAGGATTTGCTCATTTTGGAATACATCTAATCGTGAGTGTATCCATCTATATTATTTATTTTTTGTTCTTGTTTGCGCTTGGTACGTTTACCTATTCTTTGTTATTGTTGTTTTGTGGTGGAATTTTGTTATTTTAGCGCATATCTATTAAAAGGTATATTTTAATTGGGTTATAATTTTGCTGTGATCCTGATGTGTCTGCATAGTTTGAGATGGTCCAATCAATGTTGACAGTGTCAGACTGTGCAGGGACACACCCCTTTTGAGACTGGGAATGGTAACACCCAACTGACAGATTCAGTAATCGTTTCTAGGAGGAATAAGAGTGAGTTCACATGATGTATTGCGGTGCGCACAGATACGCGCCTCAAAACACATTTCTTGCGCTGTTGAATATACGCACTTGCAAGCGCATCAACACGCATACAACATGCAGTAGCCCAAGGCAGATAACTGTCCCCTATACTTAATTGTTAATTCTTTTCAGGCGACGTGTATTTTACTCTAGGATTTTTGCGTCACCTGAAAAAAAAATGAACAATTAAGTACAGGGGGCAGTTATCTGCTTTGGGCTATTGCATGTTGTATGTATGTTGATGCGCTTGCAAGTGCGTATATTCAACAGCGCAAGAAATGTGTTTTGAATGATGGTGCAGATTTTACATTGCAGTCTATAAGAGGTGTACTTGAACGTTGTTTTGGGTGAACTCCATAATCCACCCCCCCATCCCCCCCCCCCCCCCCCCCCACACACACCACACACACCTTCCCCAAAAAATATTCAAACCCACAAAGAATTTATTTTTGGGCTTCTGGCACATAATGATACAGTAAAAGGTGCCATTAAAAAGTAAAGCACCCGTCCTCTTATGGCTAGAATGAAAAGCTTATGGGTCTTGGAAGGCGGGCAGGGAAAAACAAACACGATGTGAACATAAATCCTTGTAGCAAGAGGGTCAAATTAACTAAAAACCCCCAACATTTTATATCGGCAGTTATTGCACTATAATAATTCATACCTCTATTTAGAGCTCCTTTTGAAGTTGGGACGAGTGTAGCAGAAAATCTGACGGATTCCCATTAACGTCCATCGGGGACTGACTGGACGGGCTTTCCTTTGTGTGAACACAAGCGAACAGCTACTAGTGCGATGATGGATCTTCCTGAGAAGTAAAGAGCCCCTAATTTGCCCTGTCAGTCACCACTAGCATTAGGTATCTTGGGGGCAACCCTTGAGAGCTCTTGCAGCTCTGATATTCCTGTAGAAACTGTTTTCTAGGCAGGAGAGCTAGTACAGTTTTCTAAATTACATCTACTAGGTGGTTCAACAGGTTATTCTTGCCATACATAAATCAGCATATTATGCTTGGCAGTTGGCACCATATTCAGATCGCAACAGTTTTTATGGCTGCTGCCCAATTACCCAGCTTGCTAGAAGTCTTTCTATCCTTAACAGATTCTCGGTAGATTACTATGGCACTTGGTACCCACAGCAAGCCACCAAAATCTGTACAGTATAAGTAGACTTTCAATACATTTTCTGTAGACTTTAAAAATCTGCCAAAAGCCATGAATCCTTTAAGCCCTGGGCCTGAAAAGACCTTAAAGGGGTTGTCTTGCTACAAAGATCAGCTTTCAACATGTAGAGAACACTAAATGAAGACGTTTTCCAAATATATTGAGTTTTTTTTTTTTTTTTTTTTTTTTTTTGTGCTCTCTCTGGTTCCCCCAAATACACCTTGTACTTGCGTGTACCCTGTGTTTTTTCACTGATACAGGAGTATAAAAAGAAAAAGAGAGAGGGGGCACACAATCTGTTTATACTGTTAAGGAAAACAGGGATAATGGTTAAAAAATTGGGGGTTCTCACCTTTAAGGTTTCGCTTTAGTTTAGAGGACAACACCAAAGCACTACAGGGGTATTTTTTTCCGTACCCTTAATACGGGGAGCCGCAGTCCCCAAAACCCCCCCCGTGCTCGGGGGAAGAAGACCTGATCAAAAAAAAAAAATGGACCCGGGGCACGTCTGAAGAAAAGCCCGAGCTTTTTTTTTTTTTTGTGCCTCTGTTCACCAGTAGACGACCTTGTACTTGCTGTAAAACGTGCTGTTTATTCTATCATTAACAGGAGTATGTCAACACAGTCGCACAGAATTGACAGTGAGCTTGTTTGTTATCTGATCTTTCAGACAAAAGACAGTAATTACTGCTGTTTACGTTCACTCAGAAGTTTCCCTGGTCCTGACAGCATGAAACTTATCTAATTAGTAGAAGTCTGAATACATGGAGCTCATATGCTAATTACAGACAGCTTGACCAGGAAGTGACAGAGCAAAGCAGCATTATTTCATTCATGCATCCTATGAAACTTTGAGATGAGACAACCCCTTTTTAATGACCAGCTAAATTTTGGAGTTTTGGCCTCCCTGTATTACAACAGGCATCACTTTTTTATGTTTTAAGTGACGCAGGTGTATGAGGACTTGTTTTATATGTGAGAAGTTGTATTATTGGAGGCATAGTTTAAGTTCACAAGAAAAATACTGCAGAATGTATTTTTTTTATAATTTTTTTTTTTTTTCACACTAACCAGTTAGATGAATTATACAGGTTATGTAAATACCTAATGTGTGGAGCTTTTAGCAAATATTTATTTTTATCTTATTTAATTTCTTCTACACTTTTTTTTTTTTTTACTTTTTTAATTCCATTAAGGGATAACTATTGTACTTTTTTACAATTTTGTGATGTATTAGCATATTTATATATGGTAATACATTACAATCTGTGTCAGTTTGACATAGGCAGCAGTCAGGGCAGCACACAGTGTCCCTTAACTGCAGGCTTGCTATACAGACAGCCCTGGGGTTACTCTAGGTCCTCAGGGCTGAATGTACAGTCATTCCCCTGCTCCATCCGGTCACCAGGAGTCCCAATCACCCGACAGATCAGGGGAAAGCCCTTTGATTACCGCGGCAATCAAAGGGTTAAGTGCCGGGTTTGGAGGTTTCATCTGCTTTCTGGCACTTACAGGGACTGCTCTATGGACAGAGCTGTTAAGTACAGCTCTGTTCCTTGTGCAGCTGTGGTGCCGGGAGCTGGAAAACCTCGTCAAAAGACGTCACTGCAGAATAATGACCTGCAATGCCTGCCATCAAGACGTTGTGCGGTTGTTAAGGGGTTAAAGGGTTAAAATGCTGTATATAAACCACACTGCATATGTTGTTTTCTTCTTTGAAGTGTTTCCTTGCACTTTGAGTGCATTTTTTTTTTTTTTTTGGTCATCACATTTTTTAGGAAGTTTGCAGCCTTTTTTCCCCTACATAGATCTCCATTGTTTTGTTTTTTTCTGCAACTTTTTTAATGCGTTTTTCGTGTCACGTTACAAATCATTAGATGGCTCACATGAGTGGCAGTGGGTAAAGGACACCAGAAAAAAAGACATCTCGAGGGTCCATTAAAGAGGTTGTCTCACTACAATGATTGCTTTTTATGTTAAAGATCTTGCAAAACAAGTCACTTTGCAATATATGTCCATTAACAGTGTCCTACCTATTCCTAGATATCCCTTCTTGTATGGGCTATGGCAGCTCCTCAGGTCGCTATAGCTACAGACCTGTTTGATCTCTCCTGATAGGCTGCCAGCATTGGTTGCTATAGCTACAGACCTGGCTTCTACTGCAGCTTAGTAGAAGCCAGTAAACACGCCCCTGAATTCAAAATGAAACCAAGAAAATAGGACAAATTAATGTAATGAGACAACCCCTTCAACTCTCCTAGGTTAGAGGGACTCTAGGACATCAAAACGAATCAATTGACCAGCTGCAGTCTTCATTCACCAAGAAGTAACAGGTCAGTGTACAATATTTAGAGCACAAGAACACACGTATTAGGCCTTCTAGCTCCAACTGAATAGTAAAGGGGTTTTATCAGCACAATGATTAGCTTTTAACATCTAGGTTAATGAAGGCTAACCAAATACATTGTTGATTTTAATTTTGATTTATTCAGGAGATAAAGGAGATTTTATCTACTTCTGGCGTACACAAATTTCTGTAGGTTACCGACCACCTCTCTCTGCTCTCTCCAAGCTGCGGTCCGACCATGGCGAGTCACTCCCTGCTGAGTCTTATCTCTAGCACTGGAGCTTGTTTATCTAGGTGATAGACCAGTTTAAGCACTTTAGAGCTCTGTAGCTTTGTGCACTAAAGATTATAAACCTCTTTCACTCTAGTCACTGTAACAGGAATAGCTAGGAATAGAAGAGAGGATATGCCAATCACTGGTACAGAGCCACCCACAGCCTAACTAAAAAGCGAGTCTGAGGCCGTTTGTGGCTCAACTTGTGAGACAATCCCCCTTTAATGACATTCATACTGGTGTCATCTGATCCTGGTTCCCACATGATAGCAGCGCCTGTTCTTCCTTGGGCTACAAGCCCTGTCTGAAGAGCTTACATCTTTCTTCACGCACTCACCCAGGCTGAAGAGGTCACATCTTTCTCTAAGCCCTCTCTCAGGCAGCCCCCAATGAGCACAATCACATCAAGAGTAGCAGTAGAGTTGAACTTCTCCCCATTCACAACCAGGTATTTCTGTAGGTGTTCAACCTAAAATACAGCAGAGAAACTCCTTGCCCCAAGTGCATTTGGCACACCGCCACATTATGCATGTTATTTAGAGAAAAAAAAGACACAAAAAACTGCATGAAAATAATAGGAGGCATATAAAAGAAGCATGCAGTTTTGAGGCATTTTTTTTCTACAATAATGAATGTAAATGTGAAGCCATAATGCGACTATAATCCTGGATCATTAAAAAGTTTGCTACAATTCTAGCAATTTGAAATGAATAGTAAGTGAGAAATGAGCTTATTATCTTAAAGATAGAAGGCATAAAATAAATACATTCTTATCCATCATATACCTCCATATTAACTTGGTAGCATTAAAGGGGTTGTCTCACCATGCTGTTTCACAAAGCCACAGCCAGATTCAGATTCACACTGCCTGGTTGGGCTGTGGGTGGTTCTATAGCAAGGATTACCATAAAGCTCTGCTATTCTTAGCTGATCGCGTTACAGTGACATGAGTGCTGTAGGTTTGTACACAAGGTTACAGAGCCTTAAAGAGTTAAAGCTTGTCATTAACTTAAAAGGGGTTTTCTCACCATGCTGTTTCACAGTCACAGGCAGCTTTAGACTTGCAGTTTCTGGAAAGGCTGTGGGTTGTTCTATAGCAGTTATTGGCATATTAGCTCTGCTATTCCTAGCTGAGCTTGTTACACTGACATGTTTCCTACAGATTAAATCTCCTGGCGGTCATAACTATATAACTCCACGGAGTGAAAACAAGTGCTTTTCAAGATGTAATTAATCTAATTTTGTTAGAGAGAGAGACTCTTCTCCGCTCAACCATAGTGACATCCCTCCTTGCTCTGTCTTATCAGAAAGGGAAATAAAGATGTAACCTAGAGACCCTTGAGTGCGCTCAGAGCAGATAAAATCTGTTATGTCCTTATTCAGGCAAAACCAAAAGAGTAATGTATTTAATAAAAATCTTCATTTACCTGTCCTTACAGGTTGAAAGCTTATCTTTGTAGTGAGAAAACCCCTTTAAATAAACAAGTTCCTGTGCTGCTGCAAACACCCAGCAGGTAGCGACTGGTCATGATGCAAGAGAGCTGCTTGGAGCAATCAGAACAGAACGATGGTCAGTAACCTAGAGAAACTTGTTTACACATCTCCTAAACAAAGCAAAATCAGAGCAGCAATGTATTTGGTAATAGTATTAATTTACCCTTGTCCACATGTTTATGGCTAATCAATAGGATGAGAAAACCTCTTTAAATCAGTGTTTGGATTAATGTTCTAAATGTGTGCATGTAAGGATGAATGCCCATGAGACAGATTTGCTATGGAAATCCACAGGTAAATGCTCCTAAAAAACCAACTGGGTAAAATCGGCATTGACATGATGCATCCATATGGCTGGTTCTGTCTTCTGCCTTGGATTTTCCATTTGCAGATAGCCGCAGAAAATCCCTTCTTTGTGCATTCACCCTAAAGAAGATGTCCCTTTTGGACCACCCCGTTCTTTGAGACATGGTTGCTTACTCCCCTTAACATCTGTTGTAAAGGTCAGAAGAAGGGAGATCTTGCTCTGCACCTGTACAGTTGTTTAACCCCTTAAACTAAGTGGCACCACAGGCAAATTTTAGCTGCTCTTTCTCTAAATCCATATTTACTGTAGATATGGTGAAAAACTGTACCTCAACATAGACTGTGGTGAAGCCATAAAGAAAAATAAGACAAACACCGTCTTATTTGAACTATGTTTGCTCTATTTGCTGAACATGCGTATAGGAGACATTGTTTGCTTTGTTGTTCTCTATGATTCTTCTGTGGTATACCTTGGGGTAACATTTTTCACGGTATCCCAGCAGATACCATGACAAAGGCATAAACATATGAATGGCTCATAAGCTTATTGGTTAAAAAAAAAGTCCCTCAAATGTTATTTGATGCCCCCTCTTGCTCTTAATAAAAAAAAGTTGTTATATATATAATGCTACACTTATTGTTTAAATGTGTTTTGTGAATGGTGTGTCATTAAAAGGCATTTTCATATCTCTTTCAGGTGGCTTTTCCCATTTATTGGCCATATGGGAATCTGTACATCATCTGGTGTGATTCGAGACTTTGCTGGTCCCTATTATGTTTCTGTAAGTAAACTATATCGTGAATAATCTTGAACAGATGTGTTTCACTCCATTAAACCTGCACCCATTGATCCAGAAATATTGATAATCAATTATAATGTGCCAGTGTCATATTTTTGGTAAAGGGGTTTCCAAATCTTAAATATCCTGATACCCCCACGCAGTAGCTAATTGGACTTAGTTGTGTACAATATTGGGCAAGCTGCTACAAAATGTACTAGGCTTGGAAACTACTGCTCACCCAGTAGTTATTGCAGCCCTTTAATTAGCTGATTAGTTGGGGTGCCATCAGTCAGAATCCTACTGACCTTATATCCTAAGGTTGGGTTCACACCTTGTTATGCACTTCCACAGACGTATCGGTTGGCAGGTCACAATGGCCTATAGCCATCGATAAAACAAACATAGTCTTATTTGGACTACGTTTGTTTTATTTCTCAGCAGTATATGTTTTTTGTCTAGGTTTGACAAATAGAGCAAATGTAGCCTAAATAGGACTATTTTTTTCTTTTGATGTCTGTGGACCAGCCGTGGCTATGTTGCGGTATCCATCAAAGTACCTTTTTTTTTTTTTTTTTTTTACAGTATCCTAATGGATACCTCTGAGGTAGTGCATAACGAGGTGTGAAACCAGGTTTAAAAAAAATACCAAAGTCTTGAAGAATCCTTGGCTTCTTAATCAGGTATGTAGTTGATTTGGTAGCAGGTGGGCAGGAAAACCAGACCCTGCATGCAGCTTTCTTCTATACTGATGTTATTGTTCTCAGTGTAATTTAATATACAATAGGTTATTGGCATGCATGTCACATATAAATACTAATGTAATGATTCAGGCTTTCCTATGGGTCTAAGTGCAATGATTTTGGAGTCAACACCTTGATGTACATACCTATGTATGCCATGGCCTAATTATTGTTAGTTACATTGAGAATTATGCCTTATCCCCCCTACAGCCAAAAGTATTGTCACCAAATCCAGCCCTCAAAACCACTAGCTTGACCTCTACAGAATCCTATCTCCTTCCACAGTACAAGCACTGTCTGCGGTTTTTAATGCCAGATTTATCATTAAAAGAACTTTACGAGCACATCAGCATTCTTTAGTCTCTCACCTACTGCTCCGGTAATGCAGTCTGTTTAAAGCTGGTCAGCAATGCCTTGTCGCATATTACATGATCAAAATGGAAGCAAAAGTTAGAGCGGAGACAGCCATATAAGCGTAGATTATATCTTTAAAGGGGTGTTCTTACCATGCAGTTTCACAGAGCCACAGCTAGCTTTAGAATTGCAAGTGCTGTTTATGCTGTGGATGGATCTCTTTGGAGCTATTTCTTTATAAATCACTTGCACTCATGTCAGTGTATTACACTAAAGCTCTAAAGAGTGTTTACTTGGCTAAATGAGAAGCTTTCAAAGTCCAAAACTAGAGATAAGACTCTGCAGGAGGTGATAAGAGAGAGAGATAGGTGGGGAGAGATGATCATAACCAGAGAAACTTGTGTGCTCTAAAAGGTGATAAAGCAAAAAAAATCAACAAAGCAATGTATTTAGAAAAAGTCTTCAATTACTTGTCCCTATATGTTAAAAGCTACTAAAAGTAGTGAGAAAAAAACCATTTTCCTTTTGGTTATACGCTAATTTTCATGTCTTGCTGTTTAAGAAGCAACATCATTGTTCCTGCTGGACAAGGAGGCAATATATTGATTTGCTGTATGTCTAAATTTTGACCCCACTGATTGTTACACCCAAAATAGTCTGTTTTCCTTCTGTATAAATTACACCTGTTTTTTTGCTCAATATGAACTTCTACAAATATCCATGCCATTTGTAACCCTCTTTTGCAGGAGGATTGCATGGCCTTTGGGAAACCAGTAAAGTAAGTACTATTCTTACAAGGTTGTGTTTAAGGGAACTGTCATACAGGCAGTTGTTACATCTCCTTTACCTCCTCTCTGTAGGTACTGGCAGTTGGACCCTAACCTTGTATATGCCAGTGGGCCTAACCCATGGGATACAGCTGTGCATGAAGCTTCTGAGGAATATAAGCATCGCATGGTGAGTCGTGGTCACTCGTGTTTAGTGTACTCTTTTTGTATTACTGTGTGCAGTATTATGCTGTAGACACGACATAGCAATGCCATGTTGCTAGATTGTCTTATTCTGCTCTATATGACTGTATTACTGTCCCTGTTTATGCACTTTAGCACAACCTGTGCTGTGACAACTGTCATTCCCATGTGGCTATGGCGATGAACCTAATGAACTACAATAATACTTCCTGGAATATGGTGAAACTCTGTATGTACAGCCTAATCTACAGTAAATACGTCAGGTGGGTATACACTTTTTGCTACTTGTCTTTAACTGTATACACTATTCTATAAATGTGACCAGTGTATTTATACTTCTAGTGTCGGAGGCTTTCTGAAGACATGGGTTCCATTCCTTTTGCTGGTAGGGGCAATTCTCACAGTGATTCTTACCTTACATCTGCGGTGAAATTTTCTATAAGAACTTCCAAATCATTGTCTACCATCCAGACCCTGCCTGCAATAAAGTGTGAGCTGGAACTGAAGACCGTGTCTTTTTTTTCTGGAATTTCTCTGCCTACGCTCATTTACTTTGAGGCATGCATGGCTCTTTGAACTTGTTTCTTGAACCAACTGGAAAATAGCAGGAAACATTGTATTAATCTTTCAGTATCATTCAGATAGGCAGGTGCTCCTACTAACAGTCATATAGGACCCAGACTCTCATGTAAACTAGCCAAACAAGTTGTTGGTGTCAAGAGCTCACTCATAAGCACAGCGCTTTGTATAGAGTATGACTGTAAATACAATACAGAATATAATTCTCATTTTCTACTTTTTTTTTTGCAGGCATCCATGTTTTAAATTTTTTGTGTGTGTAGTTCCATATGTGAATAAAAAGTCAATTTGTTAATTCTGCTACGAATGACGCAACTGATTATACTGTACATTTTATTTGTTGCATGTTAGTAGGATGGAGGGAGCCAAAGCAGTGTATTTCATGTAAGTGATCATACTCTTATTAAGACCTAGCAATAATAATGACTGAGCCACTCGCAAACCTCAATTGTGTATGGTAATTATTTGTAGCATTGTAATGAACAGGATATCCGCAAAGTCTTCTTTTCTACCTTTTTACATAATAATAAGTTAGTGTGTGGAGTTTAATACATCTATGGTACCCCCCACCCCCGGCGGAAAGGGTATCGCCAGTGGAGAGCAGATGGTTGTGGCAATATTAAAGCATGATTATTCTTACCATTTTATTTGGCCAAGATGTGAGTCTACACCACCTGAAGGAGCTGACACATGAGGCCTTTCAGTGTTTCTTATGGGACTTGAGAGGTCAAGCACTTTTATTACCATGATCTGCTAGGAAGTCCTTGACTTTTAGATGAGGAGCTATTTCGTAATGTAGATGCATCTTAATGAAGTTATATTTATTTTGTGCCATAAAAAACACACACACACAAAAAAAAATTACAAGTACAGAGCTATAGCAGTCAAGAAAATATGAGTAATTGTATGCACTGGGTTACCCTACAGAGCAAAAAGTTGAGCATGGAGAGAAGAAAAAAAAAACAGTAGGTAACAAATCACACAGCTGCATCCTTCTGATTTTTGCTCCAAGATTTAAAAGTAAAAAAAAAACAACTTTGTAAAAAATCGTGATTAAAAATTATAGAAAAATATCCAGCAGTTTTCTGCATAAAACATTTGTGTTAACCTATGTGAGCCTAGTTGATGCAGCTGCTGTAACATATTTACAGATTATTCGTGTGTGGAGTTTAATGCTTTGTCCACACAACATATCTTTGTGACTGAAAAATAGACTACCTAATATGTGCCACAAATCCAAGGGACATCTCTGCTGGATAGTTCCCTTTTTGCTTTATAATCCGCTTGATTAGTATGCAAGGAAAATATGTCCTTTTCCAACCAGCTATGTAACTTACCTACACATGTCCATAAAGTTCAAATATGGGTAGGGAAAATGCAGATGAAGGGAGTGAGCTATGGAGTTTTTTTTAAGCTTAGTTTCCCCTTTTGAAGAAGACTTTGGAACCCATAAGGCAAGAACCAATCTGCCCCCTTTGGAATTTCTTCCCATTCCGAAGTTTCTATAAACGGGTCCAAATTTTATACACTACATACGTTTTTAAAAAATTTTTATATAAGTGGTTATCTAAGCTTTTTTTGAAACCCCCAAAATGTTCCTGCTGTGATCAGCTCCTCAGGCAGGTTATTCCACAGATTCACAGTTCTCGTGGTGAAGAAGGCTTTTCTCCTCTGGAGATTGTCTGGAGAAAAAAGGATTCAAAGGGGGTGTCCCCTTGTCTTTTAACCCTTTAACGACCTTAGACGTATCCATACGTCGAAGTCGTTTGGGGGTTCACCCCTGGAGGGATGGATCGTCCTGAGGTCGCGCGAACTCAAAAATAGAGTTCCGGATCGGCCCCGGGGGTCGCTGTATATTACAGCTGACACCCCCCAGCTCGGCCCCCCCCCCGGATCGCTCCGGAGGGGGGGGGGGGGCTTTTTCCCCCCTTAATTATGCGACGTTTTTTTGGTGCAATAACTAAGGGACCTATTTGGTATCCCCCGCGTGCTTAACACCTCCCCCTATAAATTTGGCCCATTTTAAATTTTAACCTGTACGGTGAACGCCTTTTAAAAAATAAAAAAAAAACCCTCACAGAATTAAGTTTAAATTGTTCTTTCCCGGCGGGGAAACCATAAAATTTGGAATAAAAAGCGATCAAAAACCCCTAAAAAACCCCAAAAATTTTGTACCAATTAAAACGTCATTTTTCATCCCAAAAAAAAAAAAATCCTTATACGCTCTGTATCCCGGAAAAAAAAAAAATTGTATAGCTCTCAAAAAGATAGCGATGCATAAATATTGTTTTACACACAAAAAAACACTTTTTTTTTTTTTTTTTTTTTTAAAGGGTGCTTCAACAAAAAAAAAAACTATATAAATGGGTATCCAATAACCCGTAGCGACCCAAAAGAAAAGGAAACTTATCAGGAACTGCCGGTGAGCCCTGTTAAAAAAAAAATTTTAAAAAACCCAATACTGGAAAATTGCAGTATTTTCTTCTCCGGCCTCCAAAAAATGGGTTTAAAAAAAGGTTTAAAAAAACCTTGTCCCCCCAAAAATGATACAAATAAAAACGTCAACTCATTTTCCCAAAAAACAAGTCCCTACCCCAGCTCCAAGCCCCAAAAAAATTTTAAAAAAAGTTATGGCTCTCAAAACAAAGGGCAAATAAAAAAAAAGTTTTTTTCCGGGTTGAAATAAAAGTGTTTTTATTGTATAAAAGCAGTAAAACAAAAAAAAAAATATCCCAAATTTGGGTATGGGTTTTAATGTAATTGCCCTTTGCGAGAAAAAGGCTCCCAATGTCATATAAAACCTTTACAGTGACTGCTTTAAAAAATAAAAAAAAAAAAACACTACCAAAAAATTGCTGTTTTTTTGAAAAAAACAAACATCATTTTGCCCCCCCATAATGGTAAAAATTAAATTTTAAAACCCCCTCCCGAAAAAAACCCAACCCCAAAACACGCTCTGCACACAGAAAAATTAAAAAATTTTGGCTGTCAAATTTTGGACAACAAAAAAAACGCAATTTTTTATAGACGAAATTTCTACTTTTAAAAAAGTAATAAAACGGGAAAAAACTAGAAAAAAATTATATCTTTTGTAATTTGAACCGACCCCCATAGTAAAGTTATCACTTTCATTTACATTTAAACGGCGAATGCAAAAAAATTTAAAACTCAAAAAACAAGACCGAACTGCGGTTTTCCCCCCCCTTTTTTCTTTCCCCAAATGCAAAAAAAAAAACTAGGAACCCCTTTGGAAACCCAAAAAATGCCCCAGTAAAAACCCCTTTAAAAGAGACCCCTGATGGGTTTTGAACCCAAAAATTGGGGCATTCTGGAAGGTTTCCCCTTTTTCGTGTCACAAGGGTTTCCTGCACCCCTCCCCCGGGGCTCCCGGGGAAACTCGTGGGGGGCCACCCCGGGGGGTCCGGGGGGGCCCCTGCCGGTCCCCGGGGTCGGGTCCCGGTTCCCACTTCCCTCTCCGCGCTCCCGCTTTCCCCCCGGGTTCTCCGGGCCGGCCGGGGGGCGCGCGTCCCCGCCCCGGCTCTCCAGGAAAAAAAGGGGGCAGTACCCCCCTTTTAATTGGTTAAGGGCGGGCAGGGGGCCCCTTTTTAAAAACCCCTTTCCTTCCCGGGGTTTCACCTTTCCCGGATTTTTAAAGGTGCGTTACTCCCTTTCAGAGAAAGTTTCCCTTCTCCCTTTGTTTCCTGACTTCCGTGAAACCAAAGCCCTTCGCTCCAGTTTCTTGACCAGGGAACCGTTCCCCGCCTGCCCTGACCTTTTTTGCCTGCCCCCGATTTCCCCTTTACGTCTCCAAATTTGTCCCAACTTGCTCCCTTGGCTGCCACCCAAGCAAGTCCGCCAGGGGGACCCCCCGGGGGTATTCTCCCCCGCAGAAAGGTCCATCCCGCTTTGCGGGGGGTTTGGGTAAAAACCGGGGGTTTAACTTAGATTCCGCCCCTTTTGGAAAGGGCTTACACCTTTCGCTTGCGGGGGTTTCCAGCGGACCCAATACCTGCATTGTTACATTTTTGCAACTTTGGGGGCTTTGCAAATGTGACATGACCCCACCAAAATCTGGGTTCCAAAACCCAAAAAATAGCGCTTCCCCCCCTTTTACGCCCTGGCCAAAGCGCCCAAAACAGCAGTTTACAACCCACATGTACGGTTTTTGCCCCAAATTGGAAGAAATTGCCCTTTAAAAAAAGTTTTAGGGTTCTTTTTTCCCCGGATTCCCTTTTATAATGAAACATTTTAAGCAAAAATTGCAGATTATTGAAAAAAAAAGTTTTTTTATTTTTCACAGCCCTTTTGGGTAAAAAAAATTTTTGAATCACCCGTGGGGTCTTTTATACTAAATCAACCCCTGGATATATTCATTAAGGGGGGGTAGTTCCAATATGCGGTTTTATTTAGGGGGGTTTAAGTTTTTAAAAACCCTTTGGGTGTCCCCAAACCTGAAATGGCGCCTCAATAAAAACGATTTGAAAAAAAGAGAACCCCCCGTATAGTAGGTGCTCCTCCAAATTTTGGGGTTATGGGGGAGCCAAATAATGAAATAGGGCCAAAATATGGGATATTTCTAAAAAAAAGGGAGACCTGGGGGGAAATTTAAAATTTAAGGGTTTCCCTTTACCTAGTTTCCCCTTTTTCCGTTTTTCCAGTGAAAAAATGGATAAATATTGAAAAAACGCAAAAAAATTGAAATTTTGAAAATTTTACCTCCACTTTGCTTTAATTTCCCTTTAAAAAATCTGAAAAGGGGTTTTCATACTTCCTAAATTTTGGGTTTTGTAAATACGTTAAGGGGTTTTAGTTTCTCAATTTGGGATTTACTTATAGGGGTACTAAAAATGCCAAACCCCCCAAAACCCCGACAGAACTGAGTGGTCCCAAAAAAAAAGGGATATTGCAAATTTTCTTGAAAATGTGAGAAATTACTACTAAATTTTTTTAAGCCCCCTTAAAGCGTTTAAAAAAAAAAAAAGACATTAAAAAAAGATGCCAAAAATATAGTGGACAAATGGGAGATGCTAGTTTAAACCCATTTTGTGGTAAAAAAATTATCTGTCTTGCACGCCCGAAAAATTTTTTAATTTCAAAATCGCAAATTTTTTTCCCAAATTTTTAAAGAAATTTTGATATTTTTCACAAACAAAAAAAGGATTGTTTTGGATTTAAAAAATTTTTTACAACTTAAAGCCCCAATGTGTCATGAGAAAACACTTTTGAATCACATGGATAGGTAAAATGGGCAAAAAGTTTTTTCTCCCCATTAAAAATTTTACACATTTCAGATTTCCAAAAAAAAGGGGTGGTCAGGAAAGGGCAAAACAAGGGTGGGGGCCCCTTAAAGGGGTTAAGGAGCTTTATAAGAAAAAACTTTTCCCATACTTTTTTTTATGGGGCCAATTTTTATACCCCCCTTTTTTAAAATTTAAAAAAAAACTCCCCTTTTCTCAAAAACTAAAAAAAGTTTTTAAATTTCCCCTTAGGAGGGTTATTGCTTCCTTTTGCCTTTTTTTGCAAGTTCTTGCACTATTTCCTTAAAAAATAAAAAAAGTATGTGTTAATAAAAATATGCACCCAAGTTCATAATGTGAAAACAAACAGTATCCCAGAAAACCAAAGGACATGCTATAAGCTTGAAAGTTAGGCCTTGCGAACGCTTAAAACAGCAGTCATATGTTACTCATTCCTGAGCACCGTAGGGGCATCTTTGGTCAGTGTTATTTACATGCTGCATGTTTTATATCTGTGGCGAGCCTTTATAGCATTTTTATGTTGAAAAAAACAGCTTATACAGGTATGTAAGAATAGGTGCATGTGTAGGTTTTTTTTTTTTTTTATACACAAATTTTTCTTTTAGACCTGCAGAAAAGTCGCATGTTTTAACATGCAAAATGCAGGGGAAATTTTTTTCCAACCTTTCTGCATTGAAAGGGTGATGGTCACCTCCTTCCTGGGCAGTGACTTCTATAAAAGGGTGTTTTAGGTATGTTATGTAATTTGTACAGAAGTCATTTTCTATTCACATGTGGCTGCTGTAACCCATATCTCTAAATCTTGGTAAAAGCAGTTTAGGCAAGAGGGTGGCCCCATAATCCTTTGAACAAAATAGAAAAAAAAGAAAATTACAATTGGAACATAAGAGAAGTAGAAAAAAAATTCCATATCTGGTGTTGCTTAAAATAAAGATGATACATTCCAATTAAAACTACTCTTAAAGGGGTTTTACCATGAGGTAAAAACCTCTGCACTGGCCACTCGCAGCAAGTTGCGAGCCAGCCATGCATGTGTACAAGGAGGGCAGTGCTTGCGGACGTCTTCTTCATTCACTTCCGTGTATGTTCGGCTATGTTCGGAAACTCCCATAGAAGTGAGTGGAGATGACGGCTGTAAGCAACACCCTCCTCATTTACATGCATGGCCAGCTCGCTCCAAGCATCCAGTGCAGGGGTTTTTACCTCATGTGTTAAACCCCCAGTATAAAGTGAACCTGTCAGGTGCCCTATCTAAAAGCAAAAAATTATAGAGCGAGACAAGCAAGCTTCTGAGCTCTGTGAAACATAGAGTTATGTGATTCGAAGCAGGATTTCTGGATAATAAGCTGAGTAAATTGTAAATCAGAAAGTGAAAGTACTGCTTACCCCACCCACATACAGTGATTGACAGTTTGTATACACCAATACAGGGAAAGCTGTCAATCACTTTATGTGAGTGGGATTAGCAGGACTTCCCTTGTCTTTTAACCACTTACGAACATTGGATGAACTGGTATGTCCTAAGGTCAGTAAGCGGCTATGTATGCGGTGGGTGCCAGCTGCTTTGCCACTGACACCCACCGGTAACAGACGCCGCGGCGTCTAAGTGAATGAGAAACGGTGTCGCGTTTCTCACTCCGATCGGGACACCCATGGCGAGATCGCGGGGACCTGATTGGTTTACATGGCGGCTGGAAGATTTGTGAAGGCTTCAATTGCCACCATGTTTTCTGTTTTACTACTTAGTAAAAGCACCGTCTTTGTACATCCTAGTGCATTGTTTATACAATGCAACATGCTGTATTGGCGATCGCGCCCCCTAGTGGTCAAGTACCTATAGGGGACTCCTTGTTAAAGTAGAAAAAAAAAAAATTCAAATCACCCCCTTTTTGCCATCATACAAATAGGAAAAAATGAAATAATAAATTTACACATAATTGGTATCTCTGCGTCTGTAAAAAGTCCGATCTATTAAAATATAACATAATTTAATCCGTATGCTGAACACCGGAGAAGGAACAAATATTCCAAACCCCAAAATTGCACGCTATTTTGCTCATTTCACGTCCCTGAAAAATTTGGAATAAAAGTGATCAAAAAAGTTGCATGTATTCCATGTATTCCATGTATTCCAAACTGGCGCAAGTATGGGTTTCTTTTTTCACATTTTGCACCCACTTTTTTGGTTGTTTCCTAGTATATTCTATGGTACGGTAAATGACATCAGTAGAAAGTACATCTTGTCCTGCAACAAAGAAGCTCTTGTATGTCTATGTAGATGAAAAAAAATCTAAAACTGATGGACCTAGGAAGGCGGGAAGGGAACTACAAACCTGACAAAAAATAGGCTGAGGCAAGAAAGGCTTAAAGAGTCCTATCAGAATTTCCTTTTTACTCAGAAATCCAGCTTCAAATCCTGTAAATCAGAGAGCTCAGCTTCTCTCCCTCTGTCATATCCTGCTGCCAGATGGCATAAACTACCTAACAGGTTTGCTTCAAGCAACTCCCTTCTAGATAGCAAGACATTTCTGAAGCTGTTTTACTCCTCTTAATTAGGTCCTGTAGAAATCCATGCACATGCCTCGGAAACAGCCCCATTCTAAGGTTACAACCATATGGCAGTTGTAAAATGCCAATCGGATTTTGTTTAAGAATTAAGCTGGTATTTTATTGTCTTTTGAGCGGTTTTGGAGGATGGTTCCATTCGCAGTATGCAGATTCATCCGTCCCCATTAACCATTGAAAAACACACCTTCCGCTGAAACAAACGGATGGAAGATTGTGCATGTTCTGAGTTTTTTTTTCGGAGCGCCAGCGGTGTGAAAATCCGAATAGTAGAAAATCCATACAGTTTAGACTACTGTGCATTCCTAAAAACTTAGAACCTTTTTCCGCCCGGTTTTCGGTTAGTACATGAACATGTGGGAGTGAAGGGGGACGGCTTGAATCCGCAAACTAGCGGACAAAAGCCATCAGTCTACGAGCGAAAAAAGACAAAATCCTACTCGGAACATTCAACTGGTATTTTGTGTTTGCCGTGGGAACGAACCCTAATAAGTCATATCTACAGCTGCTTTTTGGGGGGAAAAAAACACCAAGGACACAAAAACGCACCAAAAGTGAAAAAAGGAAAGAAAAAAGTCTGGGTCAGATGTTTGCTTAAAGCTAATAGTCAACTATTAACTGGACTGTAACCAATGCTTTTCTGATAGTAACAAATGCATCTAAGAAACAATTGTTTAAAAATTGCATTATTTTCATGTGGTTTTTTTTCTTTATAGGTAAAAAAACATGCTGATTATCTGTAACCTCTGTATGGATTTTGTATATTTTCCACGTATTTGCTTGTGTTTCACCAGGTACTCCAGTTTCCTCCCCAAAAACATGCTGACCATGAAATTGAGATTGTGATCCCCAATGGGGACAGGAACTGACTTGAGTGATAATCAGCCGTGTGCAGCACTAGGGAGTATGCTAGTACTATATAAATCAATTATTTAAAAGAAAATTTATACATATAGTCCAGTAATTGCAATAAAAATATTTTCAAATAAACATGTAACCTGTTTTTATTCATTTGTCATAATTAAAATTTTTCAATAAATATTCTAGGTGTAACAAGCCTTTTATGTGCATTGTGCCATGTTTCAGCCAACAAGTTGGCTGCTAGACCATAGAAATGACCTGCGCATAAATTGTGACTTTATGCTAAGTAAATGAGGCCTGGTTTACACCAGAGTTTTGAACGAACAGCTGCAGTCCATAAGATTGCATACAACTCAATGTATTCCACTGCAGTGCAGATGTAGCTCAGTAATTTAAAATCAATTAGTTGTGCTAGAAAAAGTCTTCATGTAGCTTAGTCTAAAGTGCACTTTTTTCCTTTTCAGGACTCCATGCATAACACTGACCAGAAAATGGTGTCACAGGAACACCAGAACGGATTGATTGCGGTGGTTAGGCCTGTAATCTATATACAGTATAAAAAACAATGTTTGGTCTGCATATCCAAAAAAGATTTTCTTTGCTCTTTTTTTAAGAAAAAAGTAAGCATAGGTGCATGCTGGTGTAGCAGTAAAATACATACACAATCCAATATCAGCAGCATTCTACTAGCACTATCAATCAAATCGAACTTTAAATAGTTGAAATGCATTTTCTACTACTTTAGATACATGAAAACTTGAGGTTCTTAATGTACATTTTTGATCAAAACTGTAATAAGCCCACCTGATTGTTACAGTTTTGTAACCTATATACAGGCAGAACAGGGTAGGGACTGTAGGTTTGCTCTTAAGTTGAATTTGTATGTAAGTCGGAACAGGTATATTTATTAAATGTAACTCCAGCACAAAAGGTTTTTTTTTTTTTTTTTTTAGTTTCGGATAGTGCGGGGAGGGGTTTTTTAAATGTGTGTTGCTGCTTGTGCCTCTGTTAAGAAGATTTCACCTCATGTGCTGTTGTGGAATGCTGAAACTTGTAGTTTTACAGCTTTCATTTGCTGTTTAATATGGAACTACAAGTGCCAGCATGCCCTATAAGTCTCCGTTTGTAACTAGGGGCTAGATATGTCGGAATGTTGTAAATCGGGGACTGCCATAGGGGGGTGTAAGATGTAAATTATATGCTGGCCATCATAGACGTTATTGAATGAGGCCCCAATCACATCTTGTTTTTGCACTCCGTTGGTAGTTTCTGTCAGGATAGTGTAAAAATTCATCTTGCGTATTGTTTGTACCTATTACTTTGAAAACGTTAATAAAAATGTTAAAAAAAAAAAAAATTCATCTTACGGAATTCCCATTAAATTGAGGGCAGACCAATATCACAGAAAAAAAATTAACCTACATAAAACATTTAATTTTATTTTACTGATAAAATTCAAGCATTAATACCCCTTATTGTTAGTACCTAGATCAAATATACAAACAAATAGGGTATCCTGGGAGAAAATGGGGTGTCCAATAGTGTAATATAGATCTATAGAATAAATTCAGCAGGGACTATACATATATCCATATGAATATAATGCTGGAACATTACTCACAATACTGTTGCTCTCCTTGTAAAATCATGGATGTCACGGTTCCCTTTTGAAAGGCAGAAATCGTGATAGACGAGAAGATTCCCAGATTCACAAGGAATCGATATACACTGCCTCTAAACACACCCTATTAGAAAAACAACCCTATCACAAAAATGTGGGGTCATCGCCCCGATAAGGGCGGCCCCACTCCGATGACTCTCCCTTACATTACTCTGGTATCACCCTGATATATGTATACACTGACACCCAGTGAAGCTAGCTCAGGACATAAAAGATTCTCGACGCGTTTCCCATATAAATTCAGGTTCATCAGGGAAATATGTCAATAGAAGCGGTAGCAATAATAAAGATGATCAAGGACAGTGGGTGCCAAAGATGTTCAGGCCCAGTCTCTATATGGTAGTGATTCATATAGCAACACAACGTTGTACATGCAGAAGTTCCGGCATCCTTCATTTCCAACTGCAGAGGTGCGGCATGTGCTGTCAACAAGCAGCGCCATCTAAACACCAAACACGACACCCACGGACCATGCACCCACCCATTCTACAACGTGGTTCTGTCACTATGCTTTTTTCAGCTCATACCTTATCTCTTTCACTGCACATGCTTACACCAAGCTGTCTGGTCACATACTTGGGAATGTATTGGATAGCTTACTAATCAAGTAAAGCAACTCAGTGTCCATTTAGTGGCATAGATGAATCAATGTGTCCATTTTCATCCATACCACCTGTTATTTACTATGTATATGAAAGCCGTAAGATATTTATTTTTTTTTGGTCACCAACATTTCCAGTATAAAGTAAAATGGTAATATGAAAATGTACTTAAGATTTATAAGCATTGTGCATTAAGTTAACTGACCATATATCCAGACAAATATGCAAAATCACGGCAGGATGGGGCATGCATTATTATTATTATTTATTTTAAAGTGCCATTAGCTCCAGGGCGCTGTACATTCAAAGGGAGTTACACACAGAACATATGTCAAACAAGTACAATGGTGATATCACTGAATGGGAAATGGAAGTACATAGCACATAAGAAAAATAAAGTGTCTGATGTTACTTTATAGACCTCAATCCACATGAATAAGTGAGACTCAGATCTTAAATCAATGACATACAAAATTGGATTTTTGTACTTACCGTAAAATCCTTTTCTCATCCGATTTATTGGGGGGGGGGACAGCACCTTGGCCTTTGCCCTAGGAGGCGGACACTAGGTGGACCAAAAGCGTTGGGCCTGCCCTGGTGGCCTATATTCCTCCTGCTGACGCCAGGCTGATCAGTTGGTACAAAAACCGTGTCCGAGAGGAAGAACAAAAGAGCACCCCGATTCCATGGAGAAAAAAAAAGAAGACGGGAGCTGTGTCCTCCAATGAATCGGACGAGAAAAGGATTTTACAGTAAGTACAAAAATCCAATTTTCTCGCCAATGTCATTGGGTAGACACAGCACCTTGGGATGTCCAAAAGCAGTCGCAGAGGGTGGGAGAAAAAAAAGGGGTAACAACCAAAAAATACATCAGCAGTGATCAGCATTAGCACACTGCTGCCTGAAGCACCTTACGGCCAAGGCTTGCGTCAGCCAAGGCCCAGATATGAATCTGGTAGAACTTAGAAAAAGTATGAACCGAAGCCCAGGTGGCCGCTTTGCACACCTGCAAATCTGAAGCTTGATGCCGAATCGCCCAGGAGACACCAACCACTCAGGTGGAGTCAGCTGTGACACGAAATGGAAGAGGTTCCCCCTAGACCGATAGGCTTCCGAAATTGCAGACCGAATCCAGCTGGCAATGGTGGCCTTAGAGGACGCTAGACCCCTGCGTGGGCCCTCCGGAATGACAAAGAGGACTTCAGAGTGGCTAAAAGATTCCTTAACAGAGAGATAGATTCGAACGGCCCTGACCACGTCCAAACAATGAAACGCATGCTCTCGAGCATGAGAGGGCGAGGGGCAAAAAGAGGTCCTCATTAATATGAAACGATGACACCACCTTAGGGAGAAACGAAGGAACAGGACGCAAAACAACCTTGTCCTTATGCAGAACCAAGAAAGGGGACTTGCATGATAAAGCCGCCAGTTCAGACACTCGACGGATGGAGGTAATGGCCACCAGGAAGGCCACCTTCCATGAAAGCACATGTAGGGAAACTTTTCGTAGTGGCTCAAAGGGGGAAGACTGCATGGCCTTCAAAACAAGATTTAAATCCCACGGTTCTACAGCCCTATGAACCGGAGGAATAGAATGCGCGACCCCCTGCAAAAAGGTTTTAACATGCGAGCGGGAAGTCAACATGCGCTGAAACAGAACCAAGAGGGCAGAAATCTGACCCCTCAAGGAGGAAAGGCCGAGCCAGAGCTCCAAGCCTGACTGTACAAAAGGCAGCATCCTTGGAGTGGAGCATACCAAGGGGTGAAATTTCCGGGCTTCAGCCCAGGTGAAAAAAAGCCTTCCAGGTACGGTAATAGATCTGGGCGGACTGAGGCTTGGGTGCCCGAATCATGGTTTGGATAACAGCGTCCACCAAACCCAGAGATTTTAATATCGCGGTTTCAACAGCCACGCCCTCAAACGCAGCCGTAGTAAGGTGAGGTGGAACAGGAGCCCTGCGATAGAAGATCTGGACACAACGGAAGGGGCCAAGGAACGTCTGCCAGCAGGGCGACGAGATCCACGTACCAGGACCTCCGGGGCGACGAGGATAGCAGGTACCCTCTCGGACTTGAGGCGCTTGAGCACTCGAGGAAGAAGAGGCCAAGGAGGAAACAGGGAGATCAGAGTGAAGTGACTCCAAGGTAGGACCAGTGCAGCTACTGCTAGGGCCAGGAGATCCCTGGCCCTGGAGACGTACCTCGGGAGTTGGTGATTGAGGTGAGACGCAAACAAATCTACGTCTGGCTTCCCCCACTTCTGGCAGAGGAGGCGAAAAACCTCCAGCAGAGGAGCCCACTCCCCGGAATCGATCGTCGCTCGACTGAGATAGTCGGCTAACCAGTTTTCCACCCCTGAAATGAAAACCGTCGACAAAGTCAGCACTGACCGCTCTACCCAACGCAGGATCTTTGCAGCTTCCCGAAATGCTGCCCGGCCTCTTGTGCCACCCTGATAATTTAGGTAGGCCACTGCCGTGGTGTTGTCGGACTGAACCCGCACCAGGTGACTTCGAATAAGAGGGGACCAATGGACCGGAGTTCCAGAACAATGATCTGGAGACCGGATTCCCTGCGGGACCAGCGACCCTGAGTCGTCCGGGAGCTGAAGACTGCACCCCACCCCGATGCACTGGCGTCTGTGGTGATGATCAGCCATTGTGGAGACAGAAATGACTTTCCCTGATGCACTGCAGGGGAGACTAGCCACCAGCCCAGGTCGGCTCGCACCGGGGATGGCAGACGAACTGTTGTGTCTAGGGACATTAGAGACCTGTCCCACCGAGACAGGATCGCCTGCTGCAGAGGGCGAGAGTGAAACTGCACAAAGGCCACCGCCTCGAAGGCAGCTACCATCCTGCCGAGAACCCGCATGCAAGTGCGAAGGGTATATGGGGTGTGGGTCAGATGTAGAGAAACGTCCGACTGTAGCTGCTGGATCTTCCCTGGTGGAAGAAACATCCTGAACACGTGAGTGTCGAGAATCATCCCCAGACATTCCATCCTCTGCGATGGGATCAGAGATGAGTAGGGTGATCCCTAGGTGTCTAGGGTGAGCCTGATGCTGCCCAGACAGGTGCGACGGGAAGGAGCCTTCACTAGAAGGTCATCCAGATAAGGGATGATGGTCACGCTCCTGATGCGAAGAATCGCCATCGGGGGCACCAGAACCTTTGTGAAGACCCTTGGTGCCGTTGCGAGGCCGAACGGCAGTGCCCGGAACTGAAACTGCTGCGAGCCTACCGCAAAACGCAGAAACTGCTGGTGGGCCTGGGAAATAGAGACATGCAGATAAGCCTCCCTGATGTCTATGGTGGCCAGAAATTCGTTCTGCTCCAGTGACTCCATGCGGAAACCGGGAACTTGCACAAACCGGTTGAGCTCCTTGAGGTCCAACACTGGCCTCACTGAGCCGTCCTTTTTGGGGACCAGAAAAAGGTTTGAGTAAAAACCCTGAAAATGCTCGGATTTGGAGACCGGCGAAATTACTCCTCGAAGGAGGAGGGTGTGGATTGCTAGAACAAAAGCTGACGCGCGAGCCGGAGAAGCGGTTGGAAAGAAAGACGAAACCGTGTTGGAGGAGGTGAACCGAAGTGAATCCTGTATCCCGAAGTGACGATCTCGAGGACGTAGGCATCGTCGACCGGCGCCCCGCAGATCTCCTGGAACTGGAGGAGACGACTTGGTGGGAGGACCCTTGGGCATTCTGCGAGATCGACAAGATGAGGTTGGTCTGGCTAAGGGGCGCTTAGACCCCGAGGAACGGGGGACTTTCCCCGCGGCCGGCCTGTACGAAAATCTCCGAAAGGGCTGAAAAAAGGGCTTTTTAAGTGAATGACACCGTGCCGGCTGGCGCTGGGGGAGGAGCGTGCTACGACTGAAAGTAACTCGCCCCAACGTTTCCCAAAAGGCTTCCCGCCAGAAAACGGAAGCGCCACCAATAACTTCTTGAAGGCTGCATCCGCAGACCAAGCTTTCAACCATACGGAGCGGCAACCGGCCACTGCATTGGCCGACACTCTAGACACTCAACGGGCTGAGTCAAGCAAAGTGTCACTCAGGAACTTCAAAGCTCCTGTAAGCTGGGAAGCGAGTCCTAACAACTCCTCTGTAGAAGGTCCAACTGACAGCCCCTGCTGCAGCTGCTTAGTCCAGACCATGCAAGCTTGCTGACCCACGAAGAACGAATACAGGTCACATTGCTGCCCCGGCTGCCGCAGAGGCAGACTTACAAAACCAGTTAAGATGCCTGTCTATGCTGTTACCAAGGACTGGCGCGTCCGAGACAGGGATGGCCATAGATTTTGAGAGCCGGGTGACTGGGGCGTCCACTGAAGGGACCCCCGACCACTTTGTCACTGTTTCCTCCGGAAAAGGACAAAGCGCATTAAGCTGTCTGGTAGGAAACAAACGCCTGTCAGGATGTTTTCACTCCCTGGTAACCAGTTCCTCAAACTCCGGGTGTGAAGGGAACACCAAACGCTGCCGCCTGCTGAGCTTAAAGGAGACCTCCTCCTGGGAGGCTGAGACGTCCTCATCCTTAACATAGAGGGAGTCTCTGACAGCCTGGGGGGCTTGGACCGCTGCTGCTGTTCCGTCATCTCTGTCTGGCTTGGAGTCAGAATCAGAGGAATCCCCACTTGAAGAAGCTGAGTCCCGGCATGGAGCGTCGAGCTCTCTCCTGACGGACAGTGGTCGGAGATGAAGTGAAAGTGAGGAAGAGAAAGCTCTAACCTTCTTACGCGAACTACTCGTACGGGCTGCGCCGGTCGCTGGACCCTGGGAGATGCTGGGCTGGGCAGCGAGCAGCGACGGCATGCGCTCTATGGCAGAAACCATAACCTGGGATCGTCGGGACAGGTCGCCCACAGCTAGTGAGAGAGCCTTGGCCCATTCCGGGGACACGACTCCTGACAGGAGGGGTCAGGCCCCGTGGCGGTCGGCTGAGGAGCATCACTAAAGGCACTGGGCTGGCCGCAAGGGAACTTCTTGTGGCAACGGGCGCAGGCGAAGTAAGTTGCCACTGCCTTGGATAACCCCTCATCCTTGGTTAGAGACATGGCTGCAGGGTGCGTGGGGCAAGGA
Organism: Phyllomedusa bahiana; assembly: GCA_025379985.1. Taxonomy (NCBI): domain Eukaryota; kingdom Metazoa; phylum Chordata; class Amphibia; order Anura; family Hylidae; genus Phyllomedusa; species Phyllomedusa bahiana. Next base: position 47,033 of record JAODAL010010522.1, on the reverse strand, counting down.
TAGACGGCCCACAGGAAGCCAACTTACCACCCCAAGGTGCTGTGTCCTCCTCAGTAGCCAGGAAATGGCATTTAGGCTCCGCCCCCAACACAAGCCCGGGATGCTGGAGGTCCTGCCCCATCCTGGGAGGGGCCCGATCCTGTTTGGGGCCTCCCCCGGGGCGGTACAGGCCCAGGAAAGCGCGTGGCCTGTTTGCGGCCTAAGCCTCCGGAAGCCAGGGACTAGATCTGAACGCACGGCCGCAGCCCACGCCCGGCCGACAGAACACCCGCAGCCCCTGGGGGCCCATCCTACCCCCCAACAGCCAGGGATAAGCCCCAGCATGCGGTACCGTGGCGTTACCGCATGGTTGCCCAAAAGCCGACACAGAAGGCCAAACATGCCCTGCTGCTTAAAGCCAGCTATAGTAAAGCGGGGAAATGTGCCCCCGCCTCTGGAATGCCCAGCACGCCGGGGAAAACGTCACTGGGGCCAACGCTTAACCGGACACTGACGAAGCGGGCGAACCTGCCCGATGCCCAGTGCCAGTTCCGGCTAAGCGGGGGGAACGCACTCCTCCCCTAGGAAGCCCCCCCAAACCCGGGGAAAAAGGACCATGCTGGGGGGCGCAGGTGCTCAATCACCTCCTGCAAAGGAAAGAAAAATAACAAACTCCACAGAGCTGCAGAGCAGCGTCTGCCTCCTACAAACACTAGGCTGAAAACTGATCAGCCTGGCGTCAGCAAGAGGGATATAGGCCACCAGGGTGGGCCCAATGCTTTTGGTCCACCTAGTATCCACCTCCTAGGGCAAGGGCCTATACCCAAGGTGCTGTGTCCACCAATGACATTGGCGAGAAATAACAGATACTCCCTAGGTAACAGCTCACAACATAATTGCCATAGGGCACAAGGTAAGACCAATATAGAGGTATAATGAGGTACCTAAGCTACAGTACCACCACCAAGATAAATGTGGGGCAAAAGCCAATAAGGTCAAACATCCCCAGTCCGTAATGGTGACAAGTCGATATTATCCTTTATATCCGATCATAAAAGAAAACCGTGAGCAAATCTACAAAAAAGCATCCGAATTGCAGAGATTCATTGAGTCCATTTTGATTCACTGACCTCGGCTCATATATCCACTTCGCAAAATTTTATTGTCAAGATCGCCCTTTCTAGGTGAAGGGTCTATGATTTCTAATGCCAGAAGACTAGGGCATTGTGGATCTCCCAAACTTGTCTGGCTAAGGCTGTGTCTCGATTATTCCTCATATCTCCCACATTCGACGACGCAATTGTCAGATGGTTTTACCTACATAATATAGGGAACATGTGCATTTGCACAGATATACCAGATTTTCATATTTACAATTGGAGAAATCTCTTATAAAATGTCTTTCCATTAGTGTCACAGAAAGATTTTGTTTGTCGAATAAACGGACATGCCACGCAATTCTGTCCACATCTAAAAGTGCCTATCTGTTTTCTGCCTAGCCATGATCCCTCCCTAATAGGGCAAGTATAGTGGCTAAGCGTGAGCCTCTCTCTCAGAGATCTGCCACACTGATACATTATTTATGGTCTATTAGGTAGTATATCCACCAAATACACGTCAGAATGTAAAATATCCCAATATTTCTGGATGACTTCTCTCAGCTCTATAGCTTATACTTACTCGTCCTGTTTCCTGTCCCTGCTGCGAAGAGCGTTCCTAGCCGGCGCCAGTGCCAGCAGGCAGTTACTACTGGTCAATCCTCGCTCCTGCTTCCTGGCATCCTGTGTGCGCATGAGCGCCCCCTAGAACATGCGCGCACGGCACTGTTCTGTTATTTAAGGGTACAGTGTCCCAATTGCCTAGCCAGTAACCTTCGACCTTCTGGGATGTAAGAAACTTCCTGCCCCTGCTTCAGTGTCAGTTTATTAATGTCCATCAGAGCTCCTGACTTCCTGGCTGTTTTTTACTGCTGTTCCTGCACCTGTGTTTACTTCTGCTGTCTACCTGACTTTACAACAGTCTGCTGTATGCTGCCGTTGTAACTGGGACCTGCTATCTGTCTACGGCTGCACTTTGCCTATGACCTGTCATCTAGCCTGTAACGTCCGCGCCGTAAATAATGTGCATGTCCCTTTCTCCCCGCCCGGCGGATTCGCCGAGCGGGGAGGAGTAACGGAATCCACTGTTCTCTATGAGAGCAGTGGATTACCGTAATTACTCCGACGGATTGGCGCCGTACTGCAGCGCAAACCCGGCGCGGAGTACGGCGCCAATCCGCGGACAAATAAGCCGTGTGAACACGGCCTTATTGTTGTGAAGTCTTTTGAGTGTGATTCTTTTGGCAGTGTCTGCTTTATGTGTGGATACAATTCTTTTGGGGGCACCTGCTTTCTTTGATGAAAGGTCTACTGTATCTGTCCTGCTTTATTCTATTTACTTTTTTTCGTGTATAGATGCCTGGACACTTTTTTTTTAATGAACTATAACTAGGACTTTTTTGGAGTATTTTGGAGTAGGGCTTATATTTTAAGAATATTTCATTTTTTAAGGTAGGTCTTATTTTTGGAGAAACAGGGTAGCTGGTGGTCTTAACAATGTGACTCAACTGTGTGTAAGTACCTGACAATTGAGTGGCCAAATGCTCTATCCATAAGGGTTGCTTTTTTACATTAAAGAGGGTGGTAGATCATGCATTTCAATCCATTGGGCACTGTACTGCAGATTAATTTTTCTTGTTTGAAACTCAGTCCCAAGATTGGCTTAAAAAACCATATGGAGGAAAAAAGGCTATAAAACTTAACTTTTAATAAGTGATTATAAAATACATGCAAAATAACACCCTAAAGAAAAAAACGACAATAATAATTAGCAAGGCTCACCTATTGGGAAGGCTTAACCTAATTCCCTATCGAGACCCTCAAATGGCAGGAGCTATTAAGCCCTAACCTACCAACAATAACAGGAATATCGCCCCAATAAGGGCGGTCCTGGCAGGAGCCTGTCCCTGCAAAACGCTAACCCTATAAATACCCTAATGGTTCCTTTCCCAACATGTTTCGATTCTCCAGAAATCGCATCAGGGGATGATGAAGATAATGGAGACCAAAAGGAGGATAAAGAGGCTAGTATACAATGTGTTATAACGGGCCTCTACAATAACTGGCATAAGAATGTGAATAGAAGTGCTGAAATATAGTTTTATAAGATTCAGCGCCAGAAACCATCAAAAGAAACGCCTCATACACCTGGATTATTTTACTCACGGTTACCCAGGTGAGACGGCGATCAATACAAAATAGAATGAGCAATGTGCATCAAGAGGCCGGGTACAGGCATCAAACTGAGGATGCTCAGAAGCGGCACGTCCCTCACCCTGTAAAGGTGTTCCGGCAGTGGCCGGATTCTGTGGCGTCTCACAGAATCCGGCCACTGCCGGAACACCTTTACAGGTGAGGGACGTGCTGCTTCTGAGCATCCTCAGTTTGATGCCTGCACCCGGCCTCTTGATGCACATTGCTCATTCTATTTTGCATTGATCGCCGTCTCACCTGGGTAACCGTGAGTAAAATAATCCAGGTGTATGAGGCGTTTTCTTTTTGCTGGTTTCTGGCACTGAATCTTATAAAACCATATTTTCAGCACTTCTATTCACATTCTTATGCCAGTTATTGTTAGAGGCTTGTTATAATACATTGTATACCAGCCTCTTTATCCTCCTTTTGGTCTCCATTATCTTCATCATCCCCTGATGCGATTTCTGGAGAATCGAAACATGTTGGGAAAGGAACCATTAGGTTATTTATAGGGTTAGTGTTTTGCAGGGACAGGCTCCTGCCAGGACCGCCCTTATTGGGGCGATATTCCTGTCATTGTTGGTAGGTTAGGGCTTAATAGCTCCTGCCATTTGAGGGTCTCGATAGGGAATTAGGTTAAGCCTTCCCAATAGGTGAGCCTTGCTAATTATTATTGTCGTTTTTTTCTTTAGGGCGTTATTTTGCATGTATTTTATATTCACTCATTAAAAGTTAAGTTTTATAGCCTTTTTTCCTCCATATGGTTTCTTGATTCAATTGGCTTTGAGGAATCCTTTAGTGTTCACGCTCCCAGTGACCACTTTAGCACATTTGCCAAGATTGGCTTCCTACATAACGTGATTGTAATAAACAGGGCCTACATATATGACTGAGGGAAGGTTTTGGCTACAGATGCTCATGTGCACATGTAAAACCAAAGGATAGATTATATGAAGTTGCACATGGCCATGTTTTGATACACACATTAACAGGGTGTTGCTATCGCAGACATTTTTGGTATTGATAGAATAAGCCATAATTATGCCAGAAATAAGCTCCATTCTTATCTATGGAAGTTCCGTGTACACTGTTCAACTATGCTCAGAACTCCCATAGAGTAGCGTGCAAGCTACTTTCCGTTCTGAATGGAGGCTTTTGGGGGCCAGTTCTCAGAATAGGTGCAGGTCTTAGCAATATGCCATAAATGTCTGAGACGGAAACACCCCTATAATATCTTTGAAGCAGAAGGCCAAATCTCAGAGTGCTGAATGATGAACAAGAGTGTATGAGGGAGGAAGTTGGGGAATAGCTTTTTAAAGATGGCATGGAGGATAGCACCAATGTATCGGAAATAGAGGGGACATCAACAACATCTGAAAGAAACCAAAGACCTCTCTGTAAACCAAAAGGCTACAACTCCTAGAGAAGGACAGCTGGGAAACAAAGGTAATATGGGAATCAGAGGTTGAATCAGTACTTCCATATGGGTTGGAAGACTGTCATGACTTGAAGAACCACATTGACCTCTTTGAATGCAATTAATCAGGTATAGATGAGACTTCCAAGGTACAAAGGAAGAAAAAAGTCAAATATAATCTGAGCCTTCCTACAGTATTGATCAGGTTTTTGTCATAAATTTCATGCACATCACAATTCAATGATATTTTAGACCAAAAAGCCACTCCTGGAACAAGAATAGTAGTGTTGGGCTCCTCAAATTAATTTGCCTACCAAGGCCATATAAAATGTATCTTTAAAACTATATTTCAAGTTGACGTTACTGAACTGTGCCTGTGGGCATGTACAGGCAGTCCTCGACTTAGAACGTTCCGACTTACATCTGTCCCCAAGCTACAAACAGAGATTTATGGGGCATGCTGGCACTTGTAGTTCCATGTTCCACAGCAAATAGTGGCTGTGGAACTTCAAGTTCCAGCATGCCACAGCAGGAAAATGAGGTGAAAGCTTCTTAACGAGGGGCACAGACAGAAAAACAAATGTAAAAACCCTTCCCTGCAATATCTGAAACAAAAAGAAATCTTTTGTGCTGGAGTAACATTTAATAAATATACCTGTTCCGACTTACATACAAATTCAACTTAAGAACAAACCAACAGTCCCTATCCCGTTCGTAACCTAGGGACTGCCTGTATTACACTTAATGTGGACATAATCAACTATCTGTGGCAAATAGTTTGCAAATCCTGACAAAACTTCTGTAAACACAACAACAATATACTTAGTGTGACAAGCTTTAGAAATCAGAAACTCCTTAGAGGCCTAAAACCTTCAAGAAAAAGAAATAGTTGACAGTCACTGGACTCGGGGAGCTCCTGGGAACTTTCTCAGTGCTTACAAAGTTAATAGCATTTTATATTTGTTCTATGTATACTGTAGAAGAGGTGTGCCTGTCTGGTGGGTGGAGTGTCCTGCAGTGACTCAGTGCTATGCATATTGTACGCACACACATACCTACGCTCCAGACAAATTGCTTGTACACCTGGACAGGATCTGTGCTGTCACACACAGGTAAGCCACGATGTAGAGTTACAAGAAGAAAAATAGGGACCACCCAGAGATTTGTTATATAAGTTAAATTTAGTATCAGATATTTAAGTAGGCCTGGATGACCAGAGTGATCAGATTGTTAGTTAGGGCATTTATAGGAGAAGAATTCCATATGTGGTTATAGTTTTATATTCTTTTACAGTTTTTAACTCTTTCTTATGTTATAAGCCTTTGTCATGTGAGATTAACAGTGACATACGGAAAAGGACATTTTGTATTTCCCTTTATATGGTTAAAAGAGTCACCTGTGTATCTAGCCAAGACAAATCTAGGCAACCCTTCGTGTGTGTGTGTGGTACTGACAGATTTGGGGATCCCTTTTCCTGTTATGTGACACGCAGATAGGTGGAGGGAGTTCCTTTATCGTGGTCATGAAACTGACAATATGTCCGCACAACAGGTGTATAAGAAACTGACTCCCGAGCTTGTTTGTGTCGCTGTCAATGTATCTTTAGGGTGCAAACTGTTCTTCCTAGTGGTCACTGAAAGACCAGATGCATCATCATTTCTTCCACATATGAACCAGAAGAATAACAATTAAGTCAATTGAGAGAAATAAACCCAATAAATAATAAAACTGATAATATATGATTGGCCGTTAAACCCCCGAACCTGTCAATCACATGAAGAATACTTCTATGATTATATATCAGACTAATATTGGAGTAATAGTATATGATACATAATCATACAAAGTTTCAATTCTCACATTTGTGATATTTGAAATAATCTGAATTATTCTGGCAGATAGTCTGGAGTTAAACCATATGCCCTGTGCCTAAAAAATAAGATACATGCCATGGATATACAAATTTTGCTTTTCATTTATTATGAAAGGGTTGCCTGACACTTCTATAAACAAGAGATGTATATTTGTTCTAATCCCCTTTTTAGCCAGATGATGAACCCGATGTTTTTAACTTAAATGTGGATGAGTTGCAGTTTGTTTTTTTTACCACAAATTACTTATTTATATCATCCTCTTAGATTTTGAATAGAATAGCACATGCTTGAATAATGCTCCATTCAAATTCATCACTACAGTTGTGTGTTGAAAATATATAAGAGACTTTGGATCTTATTCTAGTGACAGTGGAAGTCTCAGGAATGGGGTCCTCAGCGATCATATATTTTTCCCTATCCATGGATATGTGATAAATTTCATATGAGGAAAAACTAACTAAATGAGACAGACCTGCAACACCATAACAGGGGCTGTGGTGGTGGTATTTTGAAAATCAAAGCCGACCATTTTTTCTAGTGCTTTGTAACCACTTTAAAGGGGTTGTCTCACTACAGACAATGATCCCACCTCTGGAACCTGCACCTATCTCCTAAATGAGCCCCAAAACCTCTCTATTCTGAACGGTGAGGTGGTCGGGGCTCTTCCATAGATTTGAACTGGAGTTGAAATTACAGCCGAGTGGCGGCAAGTAACATGACATCAATGTCTGTAGTGAGACAACCCCATTTTTACACACACTCTTATTATATGTTTTAAAATGTTTAAAATGCTTAAAATAGAGTGTATTTACAATGTTAAATATTATGTACAAAAATCAAATTAAACATTTTTCAAGTTATATAAAGAAGTCTATATTTTGCTAAAAACGGTATTGATTTAATATAAATGTTATTATATATTATTGTAGGCTTTAAAATAAGGGTATGTTCACAAGGGTTTTTTCAATGCCCCGGGGGAGCAAAAAACAGAAAAAATCATTGCTTGATTAAGTGCTTTGATAAACCGGGGACGTTAAACGGGGAATTGTCACTTTTTTTGGGGGCACCTACACGCGGGGGAAAAATAAAAGTAAAATAGGGGGCCAGGCGTTTTGCGGTGCACAGTTTTGCGCTAAAAATTCCGGGGCTTGTAAAAACTCAGCCAAACTCCTTTCTTTTGACCAACAAAAACACTGCAAAAAAACACAGCTGAAATTTCTTTAAGGTGTAGCAGCATCACTGCCATACACTTCCCCCTGGAAAAAATTTTTTTTAAGGGTTTTGGGGGAAAATAATTTTGAACTGTTTTAAAGTAAAAAAATTTGGAAAATTGGGTCAGTGGGACAAAAAGGATGGAATTTGGGTTTTGGGCATGAAATTTGTGTGTTTTTTGTTTTTTTTTACACATTTACTCCATTGCATCTTGGCCGTGTTCTCAGACAAATAAAGATATCTAGTAAAAGGGGGGAGGGAGTAAAACGGGGATAGGGGTTTGGAATTTCTGTGTTTGCTAATTCTTTATATAGGTCACATCTAACCAAATAAAAACTAGGTAATTCCCAAGGGGAATCATTGCAATGGACAAACCTGTTTTAAACAAGATTTAACTTTTAATATTATACATTTAAAAATGACAAAATACCCCAAAGAGATAAGATACCATAAGACAGTATGTAGGTAGCCACCTTAATACCAAAACTGCACATTATTTTTGGATACTTTTTTTCCCCATTAAAAAAAAAAAATGTATTACCCACAGGTTCCCAAAAATTTGGGCAATTAATTCCCCCAAAAACACTGATAAAGTACAGCCCAATCCCCCTGTTTTTCATATTTCTCTTTTCAAAAGTTATAGGTTCATCAGGAGACTATAACCGAATCCCTGACTGAACAAAATTATAGCTCAAGGTGCAGGTAATAAAAACGATGTTGGTAATTGGGTTTTGTTTTGGGAAAGAGTGCAGTCCCTTTTTCTTATGAATCCCTTTGTTTTTGTTTTTATGGTGATTACTTATTAGTAGAGATGGGCGAATTTTTTTAAAAAATTTGGATTGGGTTCACTTCGCCAAATTTTTTCCGCCCAAAATTTGTTTCTTTTCCAAATTTTTAAACTTCGGCCAAAATCCCCGGTTAAAAAGCAGCTTTTCCGGCCCTGCACAGGGGGCCTGCAGTGTGCTTTTAGAAGGTTGTGCATGCTTAAATATGCAGAGGGGTTTGGTTTGGTCTTCATACAATTTTTTGGGGTTTTTTTGGGGTTTTTAAAACGGGGTGCTGCCCCCGTTTAGAATCGTTTCATATAAAATTCCCGGGGGGCATTTTAAGGGGCAAAATGCCCCAAAAAAAAAATCAAGCGGGGGGAAAGGGGTAAAGGGCCGGGTTTAAATCATGCCAGCAAAAAGCTGGAAAAAAAACAAGCTGAGAGCTCAGGGGGCAAATTAGTGACAGAGTGTGGGGGGGTGGGGGCGGCAGCCACGCACTTTAATTTGGCCAGTGGCCCCAAAGACATTCTGGAGGTGGAAAAACCCAGGGGAAACCCCCAAACCCCCCAAAATTTTTTTATTTTTAAAATTTCCACCCCACCTTTTTTTTTTTTTCCCCTTTTTTTTTTCACCCTTGGGGAAAAAACTGGGGGGGGCAAAAACATTTTTGGGCCCCACAGATTTGGGCACAATGATAGAGTGTGGAGGTCACGACAGCACCCAGCATGAGTCGGGGCAGGGGGCCAATGAATTTGGGGGGGCCCAAAAAACAGAAATTGGCCCAGGGGTGGCACAAATCAAAACAGTGTGGAGGTCCGGGGGGCAGCGGGTATGGGGGATCAGGCAGTGGCCCCAAAAACATTTGGGCGGCCAAAAACAGTATTAGGCCACAGAGTGGCAAAATACCAGTGTGGGGGTAGGGGCCGGCGCGTTGAGTTTCAGGCGTGGCACAATGACATTCTGGAGGGGGGCCAAAACAGGAGGAAGACGATTGGCACAATGACTAAAGAGCGGAGGCCCACGGCGGCCCCGCTGAGGTAAAGGCAGTGGCACAATGACACAGGGGGTGGAGGGACTTTGGCAGCAGCCACAGCAGCAGCTGGGGTCAGACAGGGGACAATGCCCAAATTTTTGGAAAGTCAGGGGCAACATGCAGCAGCATGAGGTCATAGAGGGGCCCAAATTTGACGACCGGTGTTGAGTTGGGGGGGAAAAACCCATTCCGGGTAAAGATGGGGGTAGGAGATGGAGAAACTGTAAGCAGATGTGTGGAACAGGGGGGTGGGGGGGCATCAGAATAGTGGCCCAAAGGCGGTATTTTTTGGAAACCCAGGACTGGCCTAAGGCATTGGTGTGGGAAATCCGGCGAATCCAGCCTGATTCATTTTGGACAGGGGTTTCAGTCGTTCCACTTTTTTTTCCCGTGGACAAGCGGGTTCTTTTGGGGGTAACGATGGCCCCTGCCGAAATGAACCCCCCTCTGTTCCCACACTATTTGGCCCGGGGCAGGACAGCTTCTCCACTGAAAACCTGGGCCCAAGTTGCGGCCACACATCCATTTTGGGCCCTCCCCAGTTGCCCAGGGATCTTCTAACTGAGGTGGAGATGTGCCCAAGTAGGCCACAACTTTTGGGTTTCGGGGGACTGCTCCAGGCCCTTGGGGCTGCTGTGCTGGCGGACTGCCCCCCTCACTAGGGGGGTAAAGGAAAGTGCCCCATTGTGACCCCAGCCCTTTAGGTTACTAGAGGGAAGGGTATGCTCCTACCCCCCCCCCCTTTTCCCCCGGGCAGCCGGGGGAAGAGTACGGGGCGCGGGAGGAACCCCCCGGTCGGGCCCCTTTTCAGAGGGGGGGACGATCCCGCACATGGAAAGCAGCCAACTGTTTAAGGGGGAAATTTCCCTATAGTATTTGAGTTTGTCTTCCCTCTCAATAGTGGGAAAAAGGTTCCCTTTTTGGGAAAGGGGGTTTTACGAGGGCCCAAATTTGGGGTGGGAGCCAGAATTTCCCCCCTCTGCCGGTGCGGGACTTTTGGTGCCCATTTGCCAGGCAAAATAAGCATGTGGGGGCCCATCTGCCAGTGACTCCGAGGGGCCCCCTGCCGCCATCTCCACTGTGTACTGCCCCGGTGCTTGGGGGTCATTTTGCCTCGTTTTCCCAAATCTCCCCCAAACCCCCTCCACTGCTCCTGCCCCTTTCCTCTCTTGTCACCTGGATTAGAAAATCCACCCCATTTCCCCAGACAATGCTTCTGCCCCAAATGTCCTCCCCCTCCTCCATTTCAGCCCCCCAACCGGATCAGGTGGCCCAGAGGTAGTCGCCACGTCCCAGTCCCCTGCCCAGACAGATTTTTCAAAATCTGTTCCGGACATGAAGCAGTGGAAGAGGGTTTATTACCCCGTAGTCCTGGCGCCCGGGAAAAATTAACTTTTCGCCCCCCTCAAAAGGGCCCCTCAACAAACGGGGGTTTTTGTCCCCAAATGAGCTCCCACTGGCTGACTTTCAAATTTACACAGGGGGAGTATTCTGTTCCCTTTGGAAATCATAAAAAAAATTTTTTAAGGGGCCTTTCTCTGTTTCATACATTCGGCCCCCAACATGTGCGGGTTGGGGAATTCCAGTGGGTGGGGAAAATCGAAATATCAGGGGTGTGTTGGGGGGGGGCCCGTTCTGCCGCTGAAACTCGAGGAGGGTTTTTTCCTGGCTTTGTAGGAATGGAAAAGTGCATCCCAAAATTTTCCCTGGCCATTTTCAGAATGTTTGAAGTCGGGGGAAAAATTCCGGGGAACCTTTTCACAACCAGATTGAAACAAGTGCGCCATGCAGGGGCGATGGGACATCCCTCCTCGGTGCGCCGGAACCATGTTCCCCCCCATTGCCCCGGCACCAGGGTTCCGTTTTGGGCCGGGGGGCCCACGGGGGAAAAAGCCACACATCGATTTCTTGCTGCTTTGACGAAAAGCAGTTCCTCCCCTGTGTGACTTCGTTCGCCGAGGCAAGCCGGGTTTGTAGAACTGCGTGAAAACCGCTTTTCCCTACACATGTGGTTTGGAGGAGCAGTTATTTGGGGAAAGGCGGGAAATGGTGGTGGGGGGGTGGGGAGGGGGGAGGGGGAAATTTGGAGCTTTGCAGCAGTTTGACAACGGGAGGAGAAAACCCGGCGTCTCCTGCCCCAAGTTTTTGGGGTTGTGCCGGGGGGGAAGCACATTCACCCCAGTGGGGCCGAAAAAGGACATGTTGGCCCTGACCGTATTTAAACAGCTCCGACGTCCGCGCTCCCGTGCCCTTGGAACAAACGATAAGCTAAAGGGACTGCCCCCCACCTTTTTTCTACATATTTATAAAGGGGTGGTCCCTGCCTTTTGGAAAAGAAATTACGGCTTGGAACTTTTCCATCTCCCGGTCGGCAAACCCTTAGTTCCTGAACGGTGCGGTCCACCCTTTGGGAAAAAGGGGGGACTGCATTTCCAACCTTGGACAGGAGCACGGTCAGCGCTGCACCTTGGGATGGTTGGGGCGCATAATGTTGTCTCTTTGCAATGCCTCGCCAAAGAAATGCTGGCGCCAGAGTAGGAGGAGCAAAGGGGCATCTGGACCGGGAGATGAAAGTAAAAAAGAAAAACTCCCTTTTTGCAGAGGGGGTGGAGCCTTGACTGGCTGCAAAGGATGGTCCACTGGGCCCTGGGCTTTTGCTTGTTGCTGCGGCGGCAGGTGGACCCCCACATCTGAGCACGTTTTTTTCCCAAAGGGAAACCGGGATGGTGACGCTGCATGGTTTTTTTTGCGGGCCCCTGGGGCCAACGTTAGCTTTCCCCGGCCACGGGTTCCCCTTTTTGCCCCAAAATTCTAACCTTTTACCCTTTTTCGGCTCCCCCCCCCCCGGTGTCTTAGAAAGAACTGCCCCACCGCCGAGTATTTGGGGTTTTTTCCGCCCAAAGCTCCGCAAAGAGTGGGTACTGCCGCCCCCTTTTCCTCGCTATGCCCCTGTTTCTGGGTACTTTCTTGGACCCGCGAAGCGGGTTTTTTTAACCCCGGCCGCTTGGCTCCCGGGCCTCCCCATTTGCCTTTTCCGCTGACTCTTGGCCCCAAGACCCACTTGCGGGGGGCGCTACTGCCTGACGCGCAAAACTGAAAGCCCTTTCTCCGACGATGATGAAGCCCCTTTCCTCACCCGGGTCCCAAGTTTGGGGTTTGGCTTACATCATCATCTATTTGTGTTTCATGTCACTGCTGTTTCCTTTATCAACCCGGGCTTGGTATGCCGAGGCTGACCCCTCACAATGGGCCCCCCCAAGCCACTCTCCACATCTATACTTTGCCCCTACTGCAAGAAGGGGAGGCGGTAAATTTACCCCTTTTCTTCGGCCCAAGTAGCTGCTGAAATTTCCCCTCCTCAAAGGGGTTTATCCTGTATAAAAGGGCGCTGAGCCCCGACCCATAGTTAATCTGGGGAGGGAACCGGATGGGACGAGGGGGCTGAGGACCGGTTTAGGGCCCCTGGGCCCGCTCCCGGGGCCCTGGCCCAAATAATGGTTGTGTCTGAGGTTCCCACCGGGCTCTTTGGCTGGGGGGTTGTCAGATGTCATTGGGAAAGGGAAAAGGGGTGACCTAGGCAAAACCCAAACAAGAACCCTTGGGGTTTCGAAAAAAACACACCCGGGCCCCTAGATGACCCCGCCGGGGAGTTGTGGCCCCCAAACCCAGTGAAAACCCCGCTACGGAAAGTCCCCTTTTGTGCTGCGACCTGGGCCTGTTCCAGGGAAAAATTTTTTTGCCCCCTGCCACTCGCAGGTGCAAAAGGGCCCGCAAACCCCTCTGGGCTTTAAAATACTGTATGTTCTAAAATGTACAGACACTGTTTTTATGGGTGATATCTATAAAAGATAAAAATACACTGTTTTTGACTCCAAAATGAACCCCGTTTAAAAAGCTTGGGTAACCCTTTGGGGTTTAAATTGCGCTCCAAAAATGGCCCGGAAAAAATTTTCTTGGATGGGGTCGTTTAAAAAACCCCTGTTGTTTTTACTAAATGTAAAAACACAAACAGGCTTAATTAACCTTCCCGGGCATGGGAAATTTGGGTTAAAGGGGAAAAAGGGATTATTTTGGCGTTTTAAAAAGGGCGGTTTATTTTTTTCAGCAAAACCAGCAAAACAAAGTTAATTAACCCCTGGATGTAAAAATTTCGGCAAAGAATTGAGCCCCACAAAATAGTAGCTTTTGGTTTAGCGTGTTCAATTGCGTGTTTTTACGCCAAAACAACAAGAGATACGTTGGAATTAAACCCTTTTCTTGTGAAATTTGGCTACAGGAAAAAAATTTTTATTTTTTTTGGGCGTTGAAAAAGACGGTTTCCTTGGGGTCAAACACACCCCGCAAAACAAAGCTTAAATTTAACCCCCGGATGTAAAGTTGGGGCAATAGAATTGAGGAAACCCAAAAAAGAAGTGGGGATTTGTATTGTAAAAAAAAGGGGTGTTTCTTTAAATTAATTTCAAAAAGGGGAAAAAAGGTTAGATCCCTTGGGGTATTGAATATATTATGCAAAAATGCAGTGGGGGCACACTGGATTTCAGAAACCAAAAAAAAACCCCCAAAAAAATTAAAAAATAGAACATTAAGGGGAACGTCTTGAGACAAGTGAGACACCCCACAGAAATGCTTTATAAAAATCAATTTTCAGTAAAAGCCATTTTGCGCCCGGCCCCACCTTCCTGATCAGGGACAGTGAGGAAAGGGGTGTGAGCTCCCAGCGTGCGCCCGGGGCTTATCTAGTGCGGTGACGTCCCCAAAAATCCCGCCCCGGGCTCTGATTTGGGGTTCACCCCTGACATGTCATGCAGGCTATGCCTTTTTTCCTCCCCCGGTGCTTTGCCCCCTGGGAGCGCCATGTGCTCGCACCCCTTTTACAATTTAAAAGCACACTTCGTTTTACCCGGGGAAATACCCCAAAGTTCGATTGTTCCGAACCCAAGTTTTCCCGAAATTCTAAACGAATTCCCCTTTGTTAGAAAGATTGCCCCTCTCTACTTATTAGTGCTACCTTTGGGGTTAATTATCCCTTTTTTTTTTTATGGAAAAAGGGAATTTTTTTTAAATTTAAAATTTCACAGCTTTTTATGTATGCAAGGCACCCACAAATGACCTATTGTTTCATTAAACCCCATAGGAATATTTTTAAGTTTTTTTAAAGGGTTTTAAAACTCTAATATGAAAAAGAAGTGGGGGCTCGAAAATATGAAACCCCCTTATTTTGGGCTTTTCTAGTTAAAAGGGGGTTTACCTCAAAGTTAAAATTAAAGTGAAACTTGCAAAATTAAAAAAATAATTTTCCCCAAAATTTTTTATTTTTTATTTTATTATTATTATTAAGTATTTTAGAGCGCCATTGATTCCAGGCGCTGTACATTCAAGGGGGGGTTTCATACATAACATAAGTCAAACGGGTACAGTGATAAGTGATTAATGAAATTGGCCTTTACGAGGGAGAGAGGACCCCACCCGGGGAAAGGGGTTACAATCTACAAGGAGGGGGAAAAGGACAGGAGGGGGGAGGGGAGAAAATGTTTGGGGGAGGAAAATAGTGACAAACAAGGTTTTGGGTTTTAAAGGGGATAGGCAAGCCCGAAAAAAATGGGTTTTTTTAGGTTGCTTTTAAAGCGGTGAAAGTGGAGGAGAGTCTGATGTGTTGGGGGGAGGGGGTGAGTTCCGAGTGTGGGGTGAAGCAGGGGAAGTTTGGGACGGTTGTGTGAGGGGCTGATTTGGGGGGGGAGAGGAGGGGGGCCAGAGTGGGAGCGGGATTGGGCCCCAAAATTTTTAAATATTTTCCCCTCACGCGAGGGTTGGAGGGGAGAGGTTTAAAGGGGAGCCTTGGAAAGGGGAGGGTTAGTTGCTTGAAATGAAAATTGGGGCAATTTGGGGAAAAACCCGTGAAAGGGTTGGCAAAAGGGAGAGGCGAGGAGTAGCGAGGAGAGAGGTGGTAAGACGGGAGCGAGTTAAGGTTTGGGTTGGAAAGGGGGGCGGGGTGGTAGCTGGGGGGGCCACAGAGAAGGATGTTGCAGTAGTCTAGGGGGAGATGGGCAAGGGCATGGGCCAGGAAATTTTTTTGTGTCATAAATTGGGGTTTAGCGGGGTGCGGGGAGATGTTTTTCAGGTGGAGGCAAAAGCAGGCAGAGGTGGGGGGGTTTGGATGTGTTGGGTTGAAAGATAGGGGCGGGGGGTCTAGGATTACCCCAAGGGAGGGAATTTTCGGGGGCGGTGAGGTTTTGAGCCGTTGACTGAGATAGAGAGGTCAGGGGCAGGGGTTTTTTTAGAGTTTGGGGTTGGTTTGGGAAAAATGATGAGTTTTTGTTTACTCCAAAATTTAGTTTTAGGAGAGTTGCCCGAGAAGAAGGAGGAGAGGAGGACGACAGTCAGGGGTCCGGGGAGATTTGAGAAGTACATCTGGGCCAGTGATGTTTGGTTTGGGGATCGTCAGCTTTAAAAAGGTATTGAAAGCCCGGGGATGCTATGAGCTGACCGCGGGGCCAAAAAGGTTTTAGATAGAGAAGGGGGTAAAAGGGCCCCGGGGCTGACCCCCCGGGGCACCAACAGAGAGAGGCCCGGGGGGAGGAGGTGGAGCGAGAAGAAAGGGGGAGACACTGAAAGTCCGATCAGTGAGGTTAAGAAAGGGGAAACCAGGAAAGAGCCAAGTCCGTGATGTCAAGGGAGGAGAGGATGTGTAGCAGGAGGGACTGGTCGACAGTGTCAAAGGCAGAGGACAGGTCTAGGAGGAGGAGCACAGAGTAGTGGCATGAGGCTTTAGCAGTTACTGGGTCATTGGTGACCTTGGTTAGGGCGGTTTCGGTAGAGTGGTGGGGTCGGAAACCAGATTGTAGTGGGTCAAGAAGAGAGTTGGAGGAGAGGTGAGAAGACAGCTGAAGATAGACGTGCTGCTCGAGGAGTTTGGAAGCAAAAGGGAGCAGTGAGATGGGGCGATAGTTCGACAGAGAGGCGGGGTCAAGGGTTGTTTTTTTAAGGATTGGAGTGATAGTAGCATGTTTAAAGGCGGAAGGGAAGATGCCAGAGGTTAGTGATAGGTTGAAGAGATGGGTGAGGGCTGTGATGATAGAAGCACTGAGGTCAGGGATGAGGTGGGATGGCAGTGGATCAAGACTACAGGTAGTGAGGTTGGATTTGGACAGTTAAGAGGAGAGCTTGTCATGAGTGACCGTGGGGAAGCAAGTTAAGGGAGAAGAGCAGTATTCATCATTATTAAAAATTCTGTACCATTTTTGTTTTAGCTGCTACCTTAGTGAACCATAGTGTGCAGCTCCTCAGTCCTGGCCTGTCAATCTATTCCCTGCTTAGTAGTCACACACACTCACTGCTGAGCACGTGTTCAAACCCAAGTGCTGTTATTCTACCCCATCCTCTGTTCTCCTTAGTAATTTGTCAAACAGTGCAAATAAATAAAAAACCTTACTCAGGTATATGCATTGAGAAAAAAAAAACAATCCACATGTTTGGCTCCTGGATTCGAACCTAGAACGCCTATAGTGACAGACAGAAGTGCTAACCAGTCAGCTACATTTTACCTAGTTACAGCTCTTTACATAAACAGACTTTTGTTTGACAAAAGTGAGCACACTTTGGGGAAAGGCATGGTGATGTCAAGCCTGCTAGGTCGCATGCTATGCAGTTCTAACAAATCATACACACCTTCTTTTGAACACATTGAAAGCCAAAATAGGATAAACCAGGCATGAAATGCATTCGTGGTAAAACTCTTTAACTGATTATAGGGATAGGATTAAAGGGGTTTTCTCACTACAAGGATTGCTTTTTATGTTAAAGATCTTGCAAAAACAAGTCACTTTGCAATATGTGTCCATTAACAATATGTGTCCTACCTATTCTGAGATATTCCCTCTTGTATGGGCTGCATCAGCTCCTCAGGTCGCTATAGCTACAGACCTGTTTGATCTCTCCTGATAGGCAGCCAGCACTGGTTGCTATAGCTACAGACCTGGCTTCTACTGCAGCCTAGTAGAAGCCAATAAACATACCCCTGAATTCAAAGTGAAACCAAGAAAACAGGACTGAGGTAAGATGAATCGATGAAGTGAGACATCCCCTTTAACTTCCAGTAATATCAGTTTACTTACTACAGATATTGCTGCAAATAATGAATACAATTTTCTTTTCTGGTTGAAGAGTTCTAAATCCTAGGAATTTAGAACTAGACAGTTATAACTGGGCTTAGCTGGATGCTCATAGAGTTTTGTGTTAGACATAAAGTAGCAATAGAAAAATGATAGAGAGAGAGGAATGTACAGCATCTCCTTCACAGACACTAATGCTATGTACACACGAGGTAATTTCGGCGCACATTTCTAATACGGGTGAGATGCGCGCCAAAATTATGGTAATCCATAATTCTCATAGAGTTCTCATAAGTGACATGTCAATTACTTGCGGCGAATACGCGCCACGAGTAACGAATGTCAATGGGGCCGGTGGGATGCCGACCTCCCCCACGCCGTGGGAGTAAGTGCGTATTAGCGCGAGCTCCCGAAACACACGATGTACTGTGGCGCATACTGTACGCACCGCAATACATCGTGTGAACATACCCTAACGGACATGATAAGAAGCTGCTGAAGGTAATAATACTGGAGGAGTTCTGATCCTCATTAATCTACTGTTAGCTGGATACCAGAAGTCACATGACGTGTTTTGTGGTCACATGACTGTTGTCTATATCGGGGATAACGCAACAGTTTTTCCCTTTTTGTTAGTTTTCAGTTATTCTATAGCAGCCATTACCATGGACAGGCATGTGGGCTATACCATTTTTTTTTCTATTGACAGGGGCATTGGGGTTTAAAAAAAGAGGAAAAGGAGCAAATTTTAATACTTAAAGTTAAAAAAATTGTATGATTTCCTGCTATATGCATAATAATAGAAACATTATACAAACATTTTAAAGCAGACAACCCCTTTAAGCAAGAACATCTCAACCTTTAAAGCTCAATGTCATATATAACACAAAGCACTCAGAGGGAAACCAAAACTTCCGGCAAGAGAATTTGGCCACAAGTTTGGGTCGAGAAGAAAAATTTTTAAGAGGGGGCTTACCTGAAGACAAATATTTCCAGGAAGCCAAGATCCCCACGGAAACCAAAAATCCCTGCTAGAGTAATGAGAGAAATCTGTCAGGATTATACTTGAATAGAAACCCAGACAAAACAAACTATAACCCTCAGAGGTAGATTAAATTGTTTCTCAAATGGCTCATTGAAGCCGCAATTATATAAATAAAAATTAAAAACAAAAAAACAGGTTTTTTTTCTAATTTGTATGTATTCCTTGGTTTTTCAGGAGGGTTTTGAGGTGGCCTCTTTCCAGAGCAGGTTTTTTCGCAAAATAGGTTAAACTATACTATCATTGAAGGCTCCTACTTGGGTCACCCTATTTACTCAGTACATGCAGCAGGAGTGCAGGACTATGACTTACACTAGTTCAAAAGACATAAGCTCAGTCACCTACCGTGGAAACTTCAGTTTGTTGCCCTTGGCCATGCTCCTGTTGCCTGTTTTTCGGGTTTTGAGTCCTGGCATGCACTAGTGACTGGTTTCGGTTTTAGCTCCGGGTCCCCGGGGTAAAAATTTTTTGGGTGTTCCCTCTGACAGGCGGGTACAAAGCTTCTGGTTTTAGCTCCTTTCCATGCTCCTGATGACTGTGCTTCTGGTTGTAGCTCCTGGCTATGCTCCTGGTTACAGTGCTTCTGACTATAGCTCCTGTCCATGCTCCTGGTGCCTGTGCTTCTGGTTTTAGCTCCCTTTCAGCCCCTGCGCCCTGGCTTCTGTTTTACCCCCGTCATGCTTTGTGCCTTGCTTTTTTTTTTAGCGCGGGCCATGCCCTGGTTACGGGTTTTTGACAAAACTCCTGCCATGCTCCGGTCCTGTGCTTCTTTTTTTAGCTCCCGGCAGCTCCCCACGTGCTTCGTTTTAGCTCCCGGTAAAGTTCTGGTGCCTTTGCTTTTGGGTTTTAGCTGCGGGCCCCATGTCCGGGAAAATTGCTTTTTGGTTGTTGCCCCTGACTATGCTACTGGTGACTATGCATCTGGTTGTTGCCCCTGACAATGTGGCTGATGGCTCTGCTTCTGTTTTTAGCTCCTTGACATGCCCCGTAAAGTGTTTTGGGTTTGTAGCTCCTGGTATGCCGGTGACGTGTTCGGGTTGTTGCCCCGACTATGGCTACGTGACAACATTGGTTTTCCCCCGGCCTTTTTTCCTGGACGGGGCTTCGGGTTTTAGCCCCTTGTCATGCTTTGTGACGTGCTTTTTTTTTGGCCCCCAGCCATGCTCCTGGTGACTGTGCTTCTGGTTTTAGGTCCTGGCCATGCTCCTGGTGGTTACATTTCTAGGACCAGGCCACACTTCTGGTGTTACTTTTTTTTAACCCTTTACCCTTTTCCAAACCCATTTCTAGGAGGAAGCGAGAGAACATGACAGCCCTATAAAAAACAAACAATATTTAAAGGGGAAAAAAAAAGGTAAGTTGATAAACCCCCTATACAAGCAAACCACAGCCTATCAAAGCCTTTCTTATAACAAATGTCTGTTACCATTCCTGTTGTCAAAGGGCTGTGTCCCTGCACAGTCCGATATTGTACAATGATTTCTGATAGTAGATTGTATAGAGACACATACTGTTGTCAAGATACATAGTAACACTCAGTTGTCAATTAACCCTGGGATACACATAAAATAAATCTGTTATACTGCAGAAAGTTTAACAGCTGAAGGCTAAAAAATTGCAGACAACTCAGTGTATTTCTTCATACTGCAGCTGTAGCTCTGTAGAACTTATTCAAACATGTTCAGGAAAAATAACTGGATTGGCACAACATAGAGTTCTAAGTAAATATGCTCTAAAATTCTCATGTTCAATAAATAAACTTTTTATAGTAGACATATGGAGAGATGGCAGATCCTTTATAAATCCAGTGACTTACAGGTGACCCCCTTCTCTGAGAAGAGGGCTCCCTCTGTCTAACCATCTGCTCTCCCAAATGGAACTGCGGGCTGCCAAAGTTTACCATGGCAGCCGAAGGCTAAATAATGGTCTCTGGGCCTGTCATGCACAGAAGCCTAATAGACCCTGTCAAAGACAGGGTCTAATAGGCTGCATGTCACAGGAATAATACATAGAAACACGGTAAGGTATTGCTATGTCTTATAACAGCAATTAAAGGGGTATACCCATTTCATTGATTATTTACCTTTGCCTACATGTTTAAAGATAAAGACAATTACTAAATACATTGCATTTCCGATTTTTTTTACCTCAGAGCTAGTACAGATCTTGTTTCTCACTGTGTAAACATGCTTGCATTTGCAAACTTGTTTACATTACTTTCTGACCGGTTTTAACCATTTAGAGCACTGTAACCTTTTGCTCTACAGCTTACAAACCTAGGGCACTAATATCCCTCCAACAGACTCAGCTAGGAAGAGCAGAGCTGATATGCCAGTTACTGCTGTAGAACCACCCACAGCCTTAACAGGAAGTGGTAGCCTGAAGCTGGCTGTGGCTCCGTGAAACAGCATGGTGAAGCAACTTCCTTTAAGTGATCATAAAGTTTAGTCCCGTAGTGGGACAAAAAAAGCAATAACAAATTTTGAACATATAAAAAATAAAATAAAGAAAAAAACACAAAACCCTCCCCTCGCAATAAAAAATACTTTATTTAATGAAAAAGTCAGTAACAATCCCCAATCTAAAAAGTTGTCTTGTAATGTTTTACATATAGTGAACAATAAAAAGTAATCAAAAAATATATTGCAACATGGTACCAGTAAAAACATCAACTAACCCCTCACACAGCTCAGATGGTTAGTATGTTTTATTCATGTGAGCATGGGCCTGTAAAATGGGGTTTATCATGTAGAATGCCAATGTAGTTCCTTTATTTCATTTAGTATATTTGATTGTTAAAGTGGGAATAATTTTCCATGGCAAGCTCCACTGCAGGCATTACCAAGTAGGGAACCTGTTGTTTCATAAGCCTTAAGCTACAGTGGGAAAAATAAGATTTGTACATGGCGATTTTTAAATTTTCCCCCTTAAAAAATGGAGAGTTTTTTGTAATTTTTTATTGTGGGTATTAATTTTGCATTTTTTATTGATGAAATTAAGGATCTGAGAACTTAATATTTGATACAGAAACCTTTGTAATTATAGAGGTCAGATGTTTCCTGTAGTTCTTGACCAAGTTTGCAGACACTGTAGCCCAGAGACAGTCCCATAGATCTGGAGAAAATCCCTGTGAATAGTTCCGCTCCCCCCAAAATTTTATTGGGTTGGTTTGAGACTGGTGGGTATTCTAGGACTTTGAAATGTTTCTTACGCCTGTCTATGTGTTTCGGGTCATTGTCCTGTTGGAAGACCACAACCTTTTTTTTTATAAAAAGAAATCTGTCTCTCACAGTTAGGGCTCGTTCACAGGGTTATTTGGAAGGATTTCCCCTTTTAAATAAATCCGTTCCAAAATTTAGTTAAAATAATTGCGGGCATTTAACTTTGGGGGGGGGGGGGGGGGGGGGGGCGGGGGGGGGGGGGGGGGGGGGGGGGGTGATTTCGGAAAGGATTTACGATGGCTCCGACGTAAATAGTTTTGAAAAAGCCCTGTGAACATAGCCTTAAATGTTCTGCATAAAAATTACAGAATCTTTGAGGGGAAAAAAATTGCAAAAAAACCGTGTATCAAATACTTATTTTTTCCAAAAATTAAAAGTCCAAAGCCCTTTACAAAATGATATCACTACACAAATTCAATACATGATAGTGCCACAAAAATCTAATCTAAAAATCCAGGTACAAATAGTGTGTCTATTCGCTCACCTGCTTAATCCTGTCTTTGTAAACTCTGGTGCATGGAAAAAAACACTCGGCTAAAGGTGAGACAATCCAAAACTTGAAAAGACGTAATCCAGCACTTCGGAATAAAAAGTTTTCCATATACTTTATTTAATACATCCCAGTAATATCAAAAATCTTTAAAAACATAGTGCTTATAAATGCACACGCATCTTATGCATTTCCAGTCCTCCCACAGACTCTTAGAGGTAGCATGGTTCATGTAGTTAGGTAACACCCATAAATACCATTAACTATAAAGAGCACCTGAAATTTAACCCCTGACTATCCATATCAATAAAACATCTATTTAACTATACCCCACAATGGTGAAATAGTCATGAAACAAACTACTACCAAACATTTCATATATATACAACAGATCTGTTTTATGATTTAAACTTAGAGGATATCTTGTATTTAGCGTAAGTATCCAAAACGCCTCCCTGTCCATTAGCTGCCTTCTCCAGTCACCTCCGGCTTAATAACTCTCTCCAACGCCAGGACACGAAAGTCACTAACTGAGCTATAACGATTGTCCGTAAAATGCCTCGAAGCTCCTGAAACAGGTCTCAAGCTAGGATGTAATATATCATATATATGCTCTCTGATCCGCACCGACAAACACCTTGATGTACACCCTATATATTGTAGTTTACAGGTATCACAGAAAATCATATATACCACATAACGACTCTGACAATTCATTTGATCTTTTATTCTATATTCCCTATCCGTAACTGCTGATTTGAAGTGTCTGGTCATGTACATATACTGACAAGTACTGCATCTTGATCGGCCATATTTAAAACGGACCGTTGTTCTGATCTAATTTAGGTCATTTCACTTTCCAGTCCGTTCCACAAAGAAGCTGGGAGATAAAATGTTACCTATTGTTTGTGGTCTCTTAGATACAAACTGACAACCACTTTTCAGTATGGATTTAAAGGGGTTGTCTCACTACAGGGATTGCTTTTTATGTTGATCCTGCTCCTGTTTCAGGAGCTTCAAGGCACTTTAGTGACAATCATGATAGTTCAGTTAGTGATTTTCGTGTCCTGGCATTGGAGAGAGTTACTAAGCCGCCGAGAGGAGGTGACTGGAGAAAGCAGCTAATGGATAGGGAGGCATTTTGGATACTTATGCTAAATACAAGATATTCTCTAAATTGAAATCATAAAACAGATCTGTTGTATATATATTAAATGTTTGGCAGTAGTTTGCTTCATGACAATTTCACCATTGCGGGGTATAGTTAAATAGATGTTTTGTTGATATGGATAGTCAGGGGTTAAATTTCAGGTGATCTATATAATTAATGGTATTTAAGGGTGTTACCTAACTACACGCACCATGCTACGTCTAACAGTCTGTAGAAGGACTTGAAACACATAAGATGCGTTTGCATTTATCAGCGCTATGTTTTTAAAGATTTTTGATATTATTGGGATGTATTAAAGTATATGGAAAACTTTTTATTCCGAAATGCTGGTTAACCATGTAATTGCCCCTGAAATATTATATTGCCACACAACATGAAAATACCTGACAACTGCCCCCTTAAACTTGAAAGTTGTATGTAGCGCCTGTAAAATTCATAGTGTCACACAGTACCCAGCAAAAACTAATAGTGCCACACACGATTCCCCAGACAAAAATCTATCATGCTTTATAATGCCTGGTGGGATAAAAAACAAAAAAAACATACTTACTTGTTTCCTTTTCCCTGCTGCTGTCTAATAATGCATGCAGAAGAGGCTAGCCCCAGCTTCGCCACAGCAATGCAGGTGTCATTGTGCTTTGCTGGGGAAGATGATGAATGATGGCAAACGAGCCTAGGGATCCCAAACACTTGCCTTGCCTATTAGGGCATATTTACAGCAGATTTGGAAGGAGAGAGAGAGAGAGAGAAAAAAGGATTTAGTCGGCCACCAATAGTGCAAGTTCTCCCACTTAAAAAGATGAAAGAGGCCTGTAATTGACATCATAGGTAGACCTCAACTATGAGAGAAAAAATGAGAAAACAAATCCCGAAATCCATTGTCTGATTTGGAAAGAATTTATTTGCAAATTATGGTGGAAAATAAGTATTTGGTCACCTACAAACAAGCAAGATTTCTGGCTCTCACAGATTTTCGGGATTTGTTTTCTCATTTTGTCTCTCATAGTTGACGTCTACCTATGATGTCAATTACAGGCCTCTCTCACCTTTTTAAGTGGGAGAACTTGTACAATTGGTGGCTGACTAAATACTTTTTTCCCCCACTGTACACCAGCTTTTACAAATTTGCGTGTGCTGTACACCTATACACACCACACACGTGACAATTATAATATATGGGTACATGCATTAAAATGACCGACATATTGTTAACGAAAATATGTGTGTGTGTGTAATATTTATAATATATAAATATTTATATATATATATATATATATATATTATATATATATGGTGTATATAGGTGTACAGGACACACATATTTGTAAATGCAGGTGTATAGTATGAGTTATATCTCTAGGGGGAAAAGTATAGTGCAATGGTTCTAAAAAAAAATTCTCCTCCCTCGTGTTGCTATTAATATGCCACTGCAGTATATTTAGTTACTAATGGAAAGTCTGATAGTCTTATTTGTTTGGAACAAGACCTTTTGTAATACAACAGAGTAAAGGTGACAAATGTCACTATTTTACTTTGTATTTAATCACTCCACCTAAAAAGAAAATAGTGGCTTAAAGGAATACCAAAGATAATTGAGAACTAGAGAGCACACCCCACGACACAGGCAACTTACTAACCCCTTAACTCCTCTGCTACCAAATGTTTTTTAAAAACCTATAAAACTATAAATTAGCCCATTTTTTAGGAGACATTGAGTCAGCTGTATTTATGTGGCATGAATACTTTTTTTTTTTTATTTAAGTCATTTTTAAGGCTTTGTTCCTACATAGCTATTGTATCACTACCATCTATAAAGACTGTTGCACTTTGTATTGCACTGTCTCTTGAGAGACATTCTAGTGGACCTTGAATTTCCACTGTGTTAAGAGATTCTTCAGTAAACCTATGCAGGATACATTGATGTAGCATAAAAACAGACCATTCTTTATAATATAAGCCTTAGTTAAAACAATTGGTTTGAAGATGGTTTTAGTGGTGTCAGAAAAGATTTTATTTTTCAACCTATTTCTTGCCAGACCATAGTTCATCACTTCCTTATTCAAGGCTTGTGGTATTTGTATTAAACATACATCCTGTAAATGCACCGCCAAGCAGCTGCATGTAGGGTACTCCACCCCCCCTTAGAAAATGAGTAGTTGGTTCTGTCACTGTTTTTTCTGTGTTGCTTATTGTTATATGTCTCATATATCCTTTAAGATTTCTTAATTCTTTTTTATGTGCTCTAGGTGTTAGGTAACCACATACTGCTCATGGTTATTTAGCCTGAGTGATTGACATGTGCTCCTTGCTGCTGGCGTGACCAATGTTGGCAAACAATGGATGACGGTGGGGACCTTCTGGATCTCAGTTTCTTGACCGGAGAGGAGCAGAAAGTGATAACCCAGGTTCTGGAGCGAGACACAGAGCTAAGAGAGAAGGATGATCAACGAGTTCAGTAAGTGACTCACAAGTGTGGAAAGAAAAAGGAATTTTCCACCAGAGTTAGATCACTTGTTTTAATGTATGTGCAGTTTGTTTAACAATTTGTCGGTCATTTTAATGCATGTACACATGTATTATAAAGGTTGTCACGCCTATGCAGGAGATCAATGACCTCTCTGTAGAGAAGATCAGAGCAATGTCAGAAAATATTTTACTGCAAGAGTAGTAGATGCTTTGAACAAACTACCAGCAGATGTGGTTGGAAAATCAACAGTAAGTGAGTGTAAGCATGGCTGTCATAAACATGTACTGTATCTATACATCTATAAGGGGATACTAAATGGACCATGTTGTCTTTATTCGCTGTTAGTCTTGTATGAAACACAAAGAATGTGAACTTTAATGAGTTGCTTGAATATGCCCAGAATATAGGTTGGTGCAAAAGTGACAACAATAGCTTAGGCTAAGTTTACAAGGAATTGGACAAAAAAGGCACTGAAAACCAAATCCTAAAACCATTCATAAAACTAAGGACCACATGTATGAACCTGTTGAGGTCTAAAACTCACTTTCTTGCCCATAGGTTATTATGGGCAAAAGAGTGAGTTTTAGACCTAAACAGTTTCATATATGTGGCCCTGAGTGTTTTGTCCCGTGCATGTCAAAAACTGCTCAAAAAAGAATGTTTTTGGTGCTTTTTGCATTTTTAGCGTGTTTTTTTTAAAGAAATGCACAGCATTATAACTGCTATGGATTTCTGCAAAAAATGAGCCAAAAAATGTGCAAAAACATGTCAAGAAACACCTGTTGCTTTACGTAGACTCCAATAGTAAATTTTCTGCCTTGCTCTGTTGTTTTGTGTTACATGTTTCAAAAAACGACCAGCAAATAAAACGAGCGGAAAAAAAAAACGTTCTGTGGAGACAACAGAGCGTTTTTACTATTAGGCTAGGTCCACACAGCATCGGACATAAAACCGTCAGAAAGCTGACCATTTTTTTCCAATGCACAACCGAGGTTTTTGTCACTGTATTTGCAAAAATCACGGTTGGTTCTCGTTTTTTTTCCCGCTAGCACATACAATTGATTGCATGGGAAACCAACGGCAAAATGCAAAACACCAGCAGATTGCACGCCAGTGCCAGAAACCAAGCGTAAAAGAACCGACGTGTAGACTACAGGTTGCTTTTTCTATTAAAGTCTATGGGCTTGGTAAACGGTCGGATTTTCAGATCCTACCATTTTTGCGTGCTGTGTAGACATAGCCTAAGGGTATGTTCACATAGCGTCTTTTCGTCCATGTAATATACGCTTTTTAGCTGCATGTTTGGGTCCGTTTGGGGACTGACAGATGGATCCAAACACGCAGCTAACAAATAGCAATGTGCTTTTACATTGCTTTTACTGTGAAACACGCATCGGTGTACAGACGAGTGATCGCCGATGCGTGTCTCACTGCGTCTTTGGGATCCCTATTTAAAATGATAGGGTGCGATCCTGCTGCATCCAACATGCATCCAAACATGCAGCTGTGTGTTGGATATGTGTTGGATCTGTTTTAAATCCGAAAGATGCTGCGTTTTTTGGATGCGCCTTTCGGATCCAACACGGATCCAAAAACCTTGTGTGAACATACCCTTAAAATTGACATGCAATTCTTTCAAGACAGACCTGAGCGGTGCTTTTGAAACACACAGCGGCGATCTCTCATCTGAACGGTGCTACATCTTCCTAATAGCGAGTGTGATAAAGTCACTGCTAATTGTTAGATCCATCTTGGGGTCCGCTCTGTCGGTCCCCAAGACGGATCTACAAAGCGCTTGTAACACGGAGTGAACACTCCGTGTGAACAAGCCCTTAAAGCTTGTTGGATCTGTTTGCATTTGTTTTTTCTACAGTTTTAGAAAATGAAAAATGCTTAAAAAAGTCTGAAAATATGTGCACTGGAGATATAGCCTTACACATAATACAAGCGTGCACATAGTAATGAGTAGAGTAGCAGCATAACACAATTGTTGCTGCCTAGTCTTTCACTGCATTGCTTCCTGAAGCAGAGTTTCAGTTAAGCCTCTGCAAAAAAAATTTTTTTTTAAGGAGTCTTGTTGACAGATATTTTTGATTCATTTCTGTATAGCACTGACACATTCTGCAGCGCTGCAGAGGAAATGTTATTTCCATTGATCTATATCCCCATTGGGACTAACAATCTAAATTTAAGATTAAGATGTATTTATCTGTATGTTTTGGAGTGTGAATACCTGGTGGAAACCCATGCAAATAAAGGGAGAGGATCCGAACTCCTTGCAGATATTGTGCTAACCACCAAGTCACCGTATTTATGTACCGTATATACCCGAGTATAAGCTGACCCGAGTATAAGCCGAGGCACCTACTTTTGCCACAAAAAACTGGGAAAACTTATTGACTCGAGTATAAGCCTAGGGTGGAAAATGCAGCAGCTACTGGTGAATTAAAAAAATTTAATGGATACCAATAAAATTACACAGGCAG
This sequence comes from Phyllomedusa bahiana, assembly GCA_025379985.1. Lineage (NCBI taxonomy): Eukaryota > Metazoa > Chordata > Amphibia > Anura > Hylidae > Phyllomedusa > Phyllomedusa bahiana. The sequence continues at coordinate 18,473 of JAODAL010010522.1, read as the reverse complement.
GTATAGACAGTTTAATATCCCCCATAGGCAGTTATAGGCAGGTATATGTCCTCCATAGGCAGGTATAGGCAGGTATATGTCCTTATAGGCAGGAATAGGCAGGTATATGTCCTTATAGGTAGGTTATAGGCAGGTATATGTCCCCATAGGCAGGAAAAGGCAGGTATATGTCCTTCTAGGTATGGTATAGGCAGGTATATGTCCTTACAGGCAGGTATAGGCAGGTATATGTCCGTCTAGGTAGGGTATAGGCAGGTATAGGTCCTTCTAGGTAGGGTATAGGCAGGTATACGTCCCTAAAGGCAGGTATAGGCAGGTATAGGTCCTTCTAGGTAGGGTATATTCAGGTATATGTCCCTAAAGGCAGGTATAGGCAGGTATAGGTCCTTCTAGGTAGGGTATAAGCAGGTATATGTCCCTAAAGGGAGGTATAGGCAGGTAATAGGCAGGTTATAAAAAAACCAAAAACAAATACAAACACTTACCTCGGTCCCTCGCCGCTCCGCCTTCTCGCTCTCCGGCCTCCCGTGCACTCTCCTTTGTCTTCCCGGCACAGGCAGGTGATGTCATCAGGCCACGCACGCAGCGTGATGACACACGCTGCCTGTGCCGGAAACTCCGGACAGCCGCGAGTCTGCTTGTGGCTGTCCGGAGCACTCGCTCTCTGCGCCGCAGTGGTATCTCTTCACCTGCATGCGCTCCGGAGGAGTCGCATATAGGGGAAGAGATCGCCGACAGCGATGGGCCACGGCAGTACCCGTCGCTGTCAGCTGACTCGGCCTTCAGTTATATGTGCTCCCTGAGGAGTCGCATGTAGCAGAAGCGTCCCTATCGGCACTCGGGCCATCGTAGCGCCCGAGCGCCAACAGTCACTCGAGTATAAGCCGAGGAGGGATTTTTCAGCACATTTTTTGTGCTGAAAAACTCGGCTTATACTCAAGTATATACGGTAACTTGTTTTGTGTATAGCGCATTATGCCTGGTATTCAAAACTGAAAAAAAAGATTACCTAGAAAATATTCTCCTAGGAAAGAGAAATAGGTCCAGTCAGCTTCCTGTCCCCTGTGACATGCTTGTTTCAGTATATCTTTGCATTCCCCTTAAATATAAATTCTGGATATCTTTTTATTTACTTTCTTTTTTTAAAACCAGTTCCTGACTGGTCCGTTTACCCCCCTTTACTGACCAGGCATATTTCCTATTGTTCTTTATAGTACATGCTGGTTTGAACGCTATAATGATTTCTTGCACTTGGTTATTTTACCAATTTTTTCGCCTTTTATTCTGTGATACCATTTTTTATATCATTTTTACTTTAGATTTTAATTTTTTTATATAATATTAATAATAATAAGGGAAAATAGTACAAAAAGGTCAGTTTTTCACCTTTTTTGCTTATTTTTTAACAGCAAAAGTTGTGCTAAAATCAGTTGTGCAATTCTGTTGCTCTTCCGTCAGGGACATTTACATGCGCAATTGAAACCAGAATATTACATACACTATGCATGTTTATCTCACTATCTGACATGAAATCAGAATAAGCCTTACTTGTTTTAGGTCAGTTAGGATTACCAAAATTATTTATAGTTGCCAAATGCCAGAATAATGAGAGAGGGAATTGTTAAGGCTTTTTATTACTTTCTGCAAAGTCAAAAGTTAACATACATTTCATTAGTATTTAGTAGCATTGCCCTTAAACTGTATGACTTGGGTCAAATATTTTGGATATCCTTCCACAAGTTTCTCACTATAGTTGGTAGGAATTTTGGCCCATTTCTCCTGACAGAACTGGTATAGCTAGGCCATGTTTGTAGGTCGTCTTGCTTACACCTGCCTTTTCAGCTTTGCCTATAAATTTTCAATAGGACTGAGATCAGGGCTTTGTGATGGCCACTCCAAAACATTGATTTGGTTATCCTTAAGCCACCTTGTAACCAGTTTGGCAGTATGCTTTGGGTCATTGTCCATTTGGAAGACCCATTTCCATCCAAGCTTTAACTTCCTGGCTGATGTCTTGAGATGTTGCTTCAGTATTGCCACATAATCTTCTTTCCTCATGATGCCATCTATTTTGTGAAGTGCACCAGTCCCTTCTTCAGCAAAACAACCCCACAACATGATGCTGCCACCCTCATTTTTCACAGTTGGGATGGTGTTCTTAGGCTTCCAAGCTTCTCCCTTTTTCCTCCAAATCTAACAAAGGTCACTATAGCCAAACAGTTTTGTCATACCACAGTACATGCCTCCAAAAATGTAAGTTTCTGTTCCTGTGTGCATTTGCAAACATTAATCTGGCTTTTATATGTTTCTTTTGGAGTAATGGCTTCTTCCTGGCAGATTGTTATTTCAGCTCATGTTGATAGGATACTCGTTTCACTCTGTATAATGACACAATCTTACCAGCTTCCACCAGCATCTTCACAAGGTCTTTTGCTTTTGTTCTTGGGTTGATATGCACATGTCGGACCAAAGCACATTCATCTCTGAGACACAGAGCCCGTCTCCTTCCTGAGCGATATGAAGGCTGGACATTCCCAGCTTGTCTGTGCATGCATATAATTATTTGTACAGATAAATGAGGCACCTTGAGGTATCTGGAAATTGCACCCAAGGATGATCCAGACTTGTGTAAGTCGACAATTCTCTTCCTGATATCTTGGCTGATTTCTTTAGACTTTCCTATAATGTTACACACAGAAGCAGTGTGTTTCTGGTGTTCTGTAAAATACATTCACAGATGTGTCTCTAATTAATTCAGATGTTGCCAATAAACCATTAGACGCTTCCAAAGACATTACATCATGACAAATTCTGTCCCAAATTGTTTAACTCCTTAATGACCTCCCACCGTCTTTTGACGGCTTGTATTTCAGGTTGTTCGTCTACAGTGACGTCTTTTGGCGTCACTGCAGACATTGGAGTTCGGGGCGCCCGGCGTCGCAGACTGAGATTAGGGCTGTACTACACAACCCTGATCCCAGCGCAGCTCCTGCGAGCACCGGGAAGTGGGGAAAACTCCTCTCCCCGGTGCTTTAACCCTTTGATTGCCGTGGATCATCACCGCAGCGCAATCAAGGGGTTTACCTGCTCTGTCGGGTGATTGGAACACCGGGTGACCAAACAGAGCCCGGGGAATGGCTGCACAGTCAACGCCGGGGACCCAAGGGTGGCCCCAGGGCTGTCAGTAGTCTGGCCTGATCCCTGGCTTGTTACACAATCTGTATCAGTCTGACACAAGCAGGGATCAGGACAGCACACAAAGTATTAGCATATTCATATCTGCTAATACATTTTTTTTTTTTTTACACTTTATAATGTAACACAGTTCTCCCTCCATGGGATTTAAAAAAAAAAGTAAAAAACATAAAAAGTGTAAAAATAAATAAAAAATAAATAATAAGCTAAAAATAAATGTTTAATAAAAAATAATTGTGCATACATTACACACACAAAAAACCCTACACATATTAAGTATCCACATGACCGTAATAACAACTTGTGAGACTAATTCTACAGGTTAAGTGTGAAATGTGAATGGTGTAAAAAAAAAAGGTAAAAAGACATAAATAATTGCAGAATTTTTTTTCAATTTTTTTAAAGTGAACTTTAACTATTCCCCCATAAAGTACAATTCGTCTCAAATAAAACGAGGCCTCATACAACTGCGTCATTGAAAAAATAATAAAAAAAAATAATTAAAAAGTTACAACTGTTGAAACGCAAGGAGGCAAAAACTAAAACAAATGTTCTGGTCATTAACTACTTTTCAGGCCTGGCGTTAAAGGCATAGTAATCCTAGTGTATTTAAACTTTTGACTTTGCAGAAGGTTATAAAAATGCCTTACAAATTCTCTCTCTGTCATTATCCTGGCATTTGGCAAATATAAATAATATTGGTAATCCTAATAAACATAAAACAGGTAACTTTTATTCTGATTTCATGTCAGATAATGAGAAAAACATGCATATGTGTCTTTTTATATAGTGTATTTAAACTTCTGGTTTCAACGATAGGTGATAAAATGTTTAAGGTTCATTGGGGTTAAAAGTTGCAGTTTGAGCAGTTACTATTAATTCTGAAAAAATGTGATGGTGTGGTGTATGTGTTTTTATTATTATAATTTATTTTCTATATTTTGCCCCTCATAAGGTCAAAAAAGACCTTTGGGGGTATTTTTGCCGATTTCCTTTGTAACTGGGGCTCATATATCAGGGGAAATCTAAAGGGAGATTCATTCCTGGCAGTGAGTGCAGAGCTGATCTGGATCTGATAAGACCCAGCAGCTCTTGCATCTACGGATTCCCTTTGGCACCAGAAGCTGGAAGCCAACGTTCTGCTTGTATACAGCACTTGTTGAGCACAGTATATACAGCTACCGAGAAGCCAGTGATGCTAATAAACCACCTCTGTCTTCTCAGTGGAGAGCACCTGTATGGGTCATATCGGACCTGGGTCATGTCTGGCCACTTTTCAAAGTACGGCCAATTTTCTAAGTACTAGAACAATGAATTAAATCCGGAATTTAAACCAGGATTAAACAAGGATTGATAAAGGTAACAGCTAGATATGCTTTACTCTTCCACTAACAACCTCACAGCCTGCCACAGTCACTCACCATGCTTTTCCTGTCCTCTATAATCTCAACCTCCATTTTTCTGAAACTAATTGCCTATCTCCATCGTATGCTGGGCAATGAGTCTTTATCTCCACCAGCATTTTACCTTCTCACCTGTCTGCTGCCACCAACCTGTTTCCCACTATCCGTGCCTTCCTCACTAAAAAGACCCAACCCACTTACTGTCTATCTTACTCTCACCTCTTAAACCTCTCTCTGTTCCTCCTAGCTGCTGGGGACATATTCCCGAACCCAGGGCCCCCACAGCACATTCCCACTATTGTATCTCTGGCTGCTAACGGACCCATTTCTGCAAAATCTTTTAACCCCACAAACTTGAAACCTATTCCCTTGTGCCCTCCTTCTCCTATTTCTCGCTCTGGAACTCTCTGGAACGCACGGTCTGTATGCAACAAACTCTCCTACATACATGACCTCTTTATATCACGTAACTTATCCTTCCTTGGTCTGACGGAAACCTGGCTGACGGCCTTTGACACAGTCTCCCCATCTGCTCTCTCCTTTGGTGGCCTCCACCTTACCCATGCTCCCCGCCCTGGCAACAAGCATGGCGGAGGTGTTGGCCTTCTCCTGTCAGACACCTGTTCCTTAGCCCCCACTCCGCCACTGGCTTCCCTCAACCTCCCCTTCTTTGAGGTGCACTCTGTCCGCATCTACTCCCCCTCCAATCTCCAAGTGGCGGTCATCTACCGACCACCAGGCCCTGCCACCACCTTCCTTGATCACTTTGCCTCCTGGCTTCTCCACTTTCTTTCCACTGATATCCCCACTATATAATGGGAGACTTTAACCTCTCCATCAATACACCCCACTCCGCTGCCACAAAACTCCTCTCGCTCTCCTCTTCCTTTGGCCTCTCCCAGTGGACCTCTGGAGCCACTCATAAAGATGGACACACTTTGGACCTCGTCCTCACCCGCCTCTGTCCTCTATCTGACTTCTCTAACTCTCCACACCCTATATGTGACCCCAACCTGCTTACCTTCACCACTATCTCCTCCCCACCTATGCCTCCTATCTCACACCAAGTACACCCCCTGCAGGAACCTTCAAAAACTTAACCCTCGCACACTCTCTGACTCTCATGTATCTCTCTCTACCATATCCTCGTTAGATGACCCCGACACAGCCACTGCTTTCTACAACCACACCATCACCTCCACTCTTGACTTGGTCGCCCCTCTCACACAAAACAGAACCCACAAAACAAACAGACAACCCTGGCACACAGACTCCACCAAACAGCTGAGGCGAGCTTCCAGAATTGCTGAACACCTCAGGAAGAAAACCCGCTCCACCACTGACTTTGCCTCATACAAACTATCACTACACACATTTAAGTCCGCACTCTCCACAGCCAAACAGGATTACTTCACCACTCTCATATCCTCCCTGTCCCACAACCCCAGACAACTAATAAAAACCTTCAACTCGCTTCTCCGTCCACCAGAACCTCCTCACCATCTCTCCTTTCAGCGGATGACTTTGCCACCCACTTTCTAAACAAGACCAACCTCATCAGAGAAAGCATCACTCCACTATCCCCACCGCCCACATCCATGCCTGCATAGTCCCCACCGCCAGCCACTCTACCCACACAGTTCCCACAGCCACCACCTTGCACTTCCCCCCTAACTTGCTTCTCCACTGTCACTCATGACAAGCTCTCCTCTCGACTCTCCAAATCCAACCACACTACCTGTAACCTTGATCCACTCCCATCCCACCTCATCCCAGACCTCAGCCCTGTTATACTCCCAGCTCTCACCCATCTCTTCAACCTTTCGCTAACCTCTGGCATCTTCCCTTCACCATTTAAGCATGCTACCATCACACCCATCCTGAAGAAACCTTCTCTTGACCCCTCCTCTCTGTCCAACTATCGCCCCATCTCACTGCTTCCATTTGCTTTGAAACTCCTCGAACAACACGTCTACCTTCAACTGTCCTCCCATCTGTCCTCCAACTCTCTTCTTGACCCACTGCAATCTGGTTTCCGATCCCATCACTCTACAGAAACCGCCCTAACTAAGGTCACCAATGACCTAGTCACTGCTAAAGCTTCAAGTCATTACTCTATCCTTCTCCTCGTAGACTTATCCTCTGCCTTTGACACTGTTGTCCATTCCCTCCTGCTACAAATCCTCTCCCCTCAGCATCACGGATTCAGCCTTTTCCTGGATCTCCTCATACCTCACTGATCGGACATTCAGTGTCTCTCACTCTCGCACCACCTCCTCCTCTCGCCCTCTCTCTGTTGGTGTCCCTCAGGGGTCAGTCCTGGGCCCACTACTCTTCTCTATCTACACTCTTGGTCTGGGTCAGCTCATAGCATCACATGGCTTTCAATACCACCTGTATGCTGATGACACCCAACTTTACATCTCCGGCCCAGACATTAACTCTCTACTGTCCCGGATCCCAGACTGCCTGTCGTCCATATCCTCCTTCTTCTCCTCCCGTCTCCTAAAACTTAATGTGGAGAAAACTGAATTCATCATCTTTCCACCGTCCCCCTCCACCTGATCTCTCTATTACAGTCAATGGCTCTACACTCTCACCGGTCCCGCAAGTCCGCTGCCTTGGGATAACACTTAACTCCGCTTTGTCCTTCAAACCCCACATCCACACCCTAACCTCTGCCTGCCGCCTCCACATGAAAAATATCTCTCGCATCCGCTCATTCCTTAACCCTGTCACTACAAAAATGCTGGTCCATGCCCTTGTCATCTCCCGCCGCGACTACTGCAACATCCTTCTCTGCGGCCTCCCATCTAGCACTCTTGCTCCCCTTCAATCCATCCTCAACTCTGCTGCCCGTCTGGCCACTCACTTCAGAGAGAAAATTGACAAAATCCGGCAAATCATCTCATCTCAAACCCCAAGCAGCAGCCATCTGGTCCCTCCCCGCACATCCCCCAGCCTACTCTCAGCTCTTGACCCGACGACAGAAGAAGAAGTGTCCAGGCTTCTGCTGTCTGCGCGCCCCACCACCTGCTCTAGTGACCCCATTCCCTCCCACCTTGTCCAGTCTATCTCTCCAGCTATCCTCTCTCACCTTACTGCAATCTGTAACCTCTCTCTCTCCTCTGGGATCTTCCCATCTTCCTTTAAACATGCTGTTATAACTCCCTTACTGAAAAAGCCCACTCTGGACCCATCCTGCGCTGATAACTACCGACCAGTCTCTAACCTGCCCTTCATCTCCAAACTCCTGGAACGCTTGGTCTACTCTCGCCTAATCCGCTATCTCTCTGCTAACTCACTTCTCGATCCTCTGCAATCAGGTTTCCGCACCCTACACTCCACGGAAACTGCTCTAGCAAAAGTCTCCAATGATCTCCTAACAGCTAAATCTCAGGGCAACTACTCATTGTTGCTTCTTCTGGATCTCTCTGCAGCGTTTGACACTGTTGATCACCAACTTCTCCTCAGCATGCTCAGCACCATTGGCCTCCAGGACACCGCTCTCTCTTGGTTCTCATCTTACCTTTCTAACCGCTCCTTCAGTGTCTCATTTGCAGGTTCTACCTCCTCTCCTCTTCCTCTTGCTGTCGGGGTTCCTCAGGGGTCCGTTCTTGGTCCTCTCCTCTTTTCACTCTACACGGCCCCCATTGGACAAACCATCAGCAGATTTGGCTTCCAGTACCATCTCTACGCTGATGACACCCAATTATACACCTCCTCCCGTGACATCACTCCTGCCCTGCTACAAAACACCAGTGACTGTCTGTCCGCTGTCTCTGACATCATGTCCTCCCTGTATCTTAAACTAAACCTCACTAAAACTGAACTTCTAGTTATCCCACCATCTACTAACAGACCTTACCCTGCCCTTTCTGTCTCAGTGTGTGGCACCACCATAACTTCTAGGCAGCAGGCCCGCTGTCTGGGGGTTATACTAGATTCCAATCTGTCTTTCATCCCCTATATCCAATCCCTTGCCCGCTCCTGTCATCTGCACCTCAAGAACATCTCCAGAATCCGTCCTTTTCTCACTGTGGAAACAACTCAAACTCTCATTGTTGCTCTTATTCACTCTCGTCTTGACTACTGCAACTCCCTGCTTATCGGTCTCCCTCTGTGCAAACTCTCCCCTCTCCAGTCTGTCCTGAATGCAGCAGCCAGGCTTGTCTTTCTTTCCAGCCGCTATACTGATGCCTCTACCCTGTGTCAGTCACTGCACTGGTTGCCTATCCAGTACAGGATACAACATAAACTCATCACTCTCACTCATAAAGCTCTCCACAACACTGCTCCTCCCTACATCTCCTCCCTCATCTCTGTCTACCACCCTACCCGCTCTCTCCGCTCTGCTGATGATATCAGGTTACACTCATCAATCATCCAAACCTCCCATGCCCGTCTCCAAGACTTCACACGTGCGGCACCAGTTCTCTGGAACATGCTACCGCGGGCGATCAGGCACACTCAGAACTCTCATAGCTTTAAAAGGGCCCTGAGAACACATCTTCTCAGTCTGGCCTACCAGAATCCCTAATGCTAACACGACCCCCCTCCCCCCCACACTCCCTAGCGCACTTAACTGTATATAGATGTACTGATTCGGTGGCAGGTTCATCCGAATTCTACGTATAACAACCCCATATTTATGTCACATGGCTGGACCATTGTAAATCTAGCACTTCTTACCCTTTGTCTCTCCTGTACACCCTAATAGATTGTAAGCTCTTGCGAGCAGGGCCCTCTCACCTTGTGTCTCATCTGTAAGTAGCTTTTCATTGTTCAATGTATTTATTTTGTCTGTACCCACACCGTCCAAATTGTAAAGTGCTGCGGAATATGTTGGCGCTATATAAATAAAGATTATTATTATTATTATTATTATTATTCACCTCTCTCCTCGCTACTCCCCTACCTCTCCCCTCTGCCAATCCCTGCACTGGCTACCCATTGCCCTGCGCATTAATTTCAAGTTACTAACCATGACCTACAAGGCTCTCCATAACCTCTCCCCTCCATACATCTCTGCTCTAATCTCCAGATACCTCCCCTCACGCAACCTCCGCTCTTCACAGGACCTTCTTCTCTGCTCTCTTCTTGTCAGCTCCTCACACAACCGTCTCCAAGATTTCTCTCATGCCTCCCCCACCCTCTGGAACTCACTGCCCCAACACATCAGACTCTCCCCCACTTTCACCAGCTTCAAAAGCAACCTGAAAACCCAGTTCTTCAGGATTGCCTACGACCTAGAATAACCCCGATGTCACTACGCCCCACAATCATGTCCCCCCCTCACCTTCTGTCTCTTTCCCCCTTCCTTGTAGATTATAAGCCCTCGCGGGTAGGGCCCTCTCTCCCTCTGTACCTGTTGTTAGTCACAGATTGTCACTATTGTAAATGTTTGACTTATGTAATGTATGTAACCCCCCGAATGTACAGTGCCCTGGAATCAATTGCGCTATAAAATAAATGATAATAATAATAGCTAACGTTTATAGCCGGCTCTCCACCTACACAGCTGCACAGTGTACGGCGGCGTTCTCTGCACAGATGTTTTAAAACATCTGTGCAGTTACACAATCCCTACACTTTCCCATTAGTGCTGACAGTATCATAGTGTAAGGAATTAAGCGGAATCTGATGTTAATCCAGCATTAGAGCCTCTGTTGCAGATTGTGACAAAAATTGCAGAAAAAACACAGCATGCAGCGCTATTTTTTTGCAGTTAAAATTACAGGCACCATAATGGAAATCTGACAGATCCTTTTGTAGTCATTAGAGTCCGTCAGTCTCCATTTGTGTCCATCATATGTAATGGATTGACCTCTGTGATGGAGGTCTTGAAACAAAACCTCCAATGCAGAAGTGAACCCGACCTAATCTGTACATTTTGCCTTGCAAAAACTCTATCCGTTGTATACTTGTAACAACTTGGGGTAGTGGATTCACTGGGCCACCGCAAGTGATGGTACAGGCCACACCAGGGAGCGGAATTTAAGTGGGTCCCGGTATTCACCAGAGCCCGCCACAAGGCAGGATGGACTTGCTGTGGCGGGATTCCACCAGGTCGCTACCCCTGATGTGACTTGCTTGCAGAGGCAGCAAAGGTGCAACGCAGTACAGAATCAGCAGGCAAACTCGTAGACGGGGACAGGCCAGAAGGTCAGGGCAGGCAGCGAAGGTTCGTGGTCAAGGGATGAGAGCAAACAGGACTGGTGCACGGAAATGGCTATCCAGACTTCAAGAAGGCTTCCTCGCATAGGTAGAGGCACTATGGATTCGGCAGAGGCATGCCGGAGGTGGAGCCATTATATAGGATCAGCGGGCAGCAATCAACTAATTACCGGCGCATTGGTCCTTTAAATCTCAGAGAGCCAGCGCGTGTGCACCCTAAGGAGCGAGGACGCGCACACCAGACCAGCAGAAGGACGCGAGGAAGCAGGAGCGTGGTGAGGTAAGCAGAAGCGCCCAGGAGAGTGAGTACGCTCGCGGCCCGATATGCGGACTGCGGTGCCACTCGCTCCAGGCACAATACTGTTGCCTGACACTTTAGGGAGGGTTCACACAATGTTAATGCATATGTTCATGGTATCCATCAAGGGACAGTAAAAAAAAGTACACTGGCAGATACCCTGACGCACCTCAGTGGCTCCATAGAGCAGACGTAGACCAGCGTGGGCTTCATTTGCTCTATTTCCCTACGCATATGCCTATCTTACAAAACACAATAGAGCATGGATGGAGAGATGGAGAGCTGTGAGTATCTCCCATTGTGAATGGTGGATCCTGTGTTCTCTACACACATTGGTGTTCCCTTTTATTGTAATCTTGCCTGTGCTGATAATGAAGAGACTGCTAAATGTTTTCTCTACAGAACAGGAAGTATAATCCTATTACTAGGCCTAGTGGCCAAAGTGAAGGCTGCAAGATTTCAGGATTTTTTTACAAAATTATTGGTAGTGATATGGAAAATTATAAAAATAGTAACCCAAATTGTTATAAATTTTTTTTAACATTAAAGCATGAGTTAAACAATTCTAATGAAACATTCCTTTTATGCCACATAATGTCAACTAACTAATTTTGGTTGTGCCAGATGTGAAAACTGTAATCATGAAGATTGCATTGTATATAAAGTTGTATTAAAGGGTTTATCTAGCATAAAAAAAACTAATTTGATACAGAGCCTTCTCTTCCATTGGGCAGGGTAGGCAGTTGCCCAGGGGCTCCACAAGTTCCGGGGGCCCTCCCGGGCAGTCGTCTACCCTGCCCAGTGGCCTGACTCAGCCCCTGCGGAAGGTGGGTACGGCATGTCGAAGTGCAGGAAGCCAAGACCTGCCGCTTCTTTAAGCGGCGCAGGATGTCTTCGCCTCCTGCCCCGCTATATTTCTGAAGCCAGCCGCCCATAGGCTTCCAGTCTAGGAAATCCCAGGAGCCACGCCCCACTGTAGGCAGAGTGATGACGTCACGCCTCTCACGCCGGAAACCAGCTCCCGGAGCACAGACCCCAGCGGAGAAGCGCGGAGAAGCTATATAATGTACATCGGGGATTATTACCTACAGGGGGGGATATAGTGTACTGGGGGGATTATTACCTACAGGGGGCTATATAATGTACAGGGTGGATTTTTACCTACAGAGGGCTATATAATATATGGGGAGATTATTACCTACAGGAGGCTATATAATGTACAGGGGGGATTATTACCTACAGGGGGCTATATAATGTACAGGGGGGATTATTACCTACAGGGGGCTATATAATGTACAGGGGGGATTATTACCTACAGGGGGCTATATAATGTACGGGGGGTAATATTACCTACAGGAGGCCAATAGTAGTATGGGAGATATTACCTACAGGACGCTGATAATGTACAGGGGGATGGCGTACAAGGGCTATATAATGTACATGGGGGATTATTACCTACAGGGGGTATATAATCTACATGGGGGGATTATTACCTACAGGGGGGTCTATAATCTACACAGGGAATATTACCTACAGGGGGCTATATAATGTACGGGGGGGGGGAATTATTACCTACAGGGGGCTATATAATGTACAGAAGGGATTATTACCTACAGGGGGCTATATAATGTACAGGGGGGATTGTTACCTACAAGGGCTATATAATGTACAGGGGGATTATTACCTACAGGGGGCTATATAATGTACAGGGGGGGATTATTACCTACAGGGGCTGTATAATGTACAGGGGGGGAATATTACCTACAGGGGGCTATATAATGTACAAGGTTAGATTATTACCAACAGGGGGCTATATAATGTACTGGGGGGGGGATTATTACCTACGGGGGCTATATAATGTACTGGGGGATTATTAGCTACAGAGGATTATATAATGTTCAGGGGGGGATTATTTCCTACAGGGGACTATATAATGTACAGGGGTGAATATTACCTACAGGTGGCTATATATTGTACATGGGGTGATTATTACCTACATTGAGCTATATAATGTATAGGTAAGATTATTACCTACAGGGGGCTTTATAATATATGGGAGGGATATTACCTACAGGGGGCTATATAATCTATGGGGGGGATATTACCTACAGCGGACTATATAACCTACAGGGGGGGATATTACCTACAGAGGGGCTATAATTATAGGGGGCCTATCACCTACAGAGGGCTATATATCTACCTACAGGGGGTAGTGTATCTACTTTTCCCTACAGGGGCCTATCCACAGGGAGCTGTATACCTACCTACAGTATATCTAATTGTGCCTACAGGGGCTGTATATATCCCTACAGGGGGCTGCATATCTATTTACAGGGGGCAGCATATCTACCTACAGTGGGCCTGTTTACCTACGTACTGTGGTTAGATACCTACCTACTTAATGGTGGGCAACATTACTACCTACTTACTTAATGGGGGGGTGCCCATAACAGAGTTAGGAATTAGTAGGGAAGTGCTGGAAAAGTGAGAAGCCTGAGATGTTTGTGTGGTAAATTCTGCAGGGACGTGTTATGTCCGGGAGAAGTCATCATGACGGTCTGGAGCGGATGGAAAAGAAAAGGGGAAAAAAAATGATTCAGAGAATGACTAATCAAATAGGACATCTCCTGTGAGTCCCTGGATATCAGGGGTTATTTTGCTTCTATATTGGATCAGTACTGTTGTCACTGTCATGTAATGATGACCTGAGCTGGTGTCTGACCATTTTGTGGTTTCTATATGGTGGTGTTGTAGGTTATACCTGAGCTGGTATCTGACCACTATGTGGTCTCTATTTGGTGGTGTTGTAGGTTATACCTGAGCTGGTGTCTGACCACTATGTGATCTCTATATGGCGGTGTTGTAGGTTATACTTGAGCTGGTGTCTGACCACTATGTGGTCTCTATATGGCGGTGTTGTAGGTTATACCTGAGCTGGTGTCTGACCACTACGTGGTCTCTGTATGGCGGTGTTCTAGATTATACCTGAGCTGGTGTCTGAACATATTGTGTTCTCTAACGTATATGGCGGTGTTGTAGGTTACGAGTTTATATTTTGCACAATCCCAACTCATATATTCTTCGTATCCACCCTGCTGGTCTTTGTGGGTTTTCCCAACCCCACATCAATACACATACTGTGCAATAACCAAGCTGAGTATTACTTTTTACATTTTAAATAGTATCCAAAACGTAACAAATTGACAATAATGTCTAAAATGCATAGAAAACAGGTAAGATACTTATCCACATGGATATATTAGTCCATCTTGTACAAACTTTAAAAGTAGAAGAGGGATAGCTGGAGACGCGGGCCCTCTGTACACCTGTGCGACATTTCAAAGAATTAACTTATTTTTCAAGCATACGCAGTTAGATGAATATTTTCTTTAAATACTCTTTCAGATTACAATCAAATACAAATTATAAAAACACTTTCAGATTTACATTGTCATTCAATCCCTTTGGACTTAAAGCATTTAAGGTTTAAGTCCAAAGGGACTGAATGAAAATTTAAACATGACAGTGTTTTTATAATTTGTATTTGATTGTAATCTGAAAGAGTATTTAAAGGCAATATTCATCTGTCATGTTTAAATTTTCATTCAGTCCCTTTGGACTTAAACCTTAAATGCTTTAAGTCCAAAGGGATTGAATGAAAATGTAAATCTGAAAGTGTTTTTATAATTTGTATTTGATTGTAATCTGAAAGAGTATTTAAAGAAAATATTCATCTAACTGCGTATGCTTGAAAAAGAAGTTAATTCTTTGAAACGTTGCACGGATGTGCGGAGGGCCCGAGTCTCCAGTTATCCCTCTTCTACTTTTAGGGTATGTTCCCATGGTTTTCCTCGGTTTCGAAAACCGTCTGCAACCCGGCTAAAAACTTTTACACGGACTTTAATGAAAAACATAGAACATGTTCATTGTTCCGTCTGGTTTTCGGACGGAATATGAACAAGTCTGTGCGAAGGGGGAGGGCTATTCTCCTCAAACCGCAGAGAATAGCCCTCCCCCGGTGGCAATGTGTATGGCACGAAAACAGGAGCTGACCGGTATTTGTCCTGTGTCGTGTGAACGGCCACTTAAAGTTTGTGCAAGATGGACTAATGTATCCATGTGGATAAGTATCTTGACCCCTGCAGCGCTGATGCTTGTTCAGCCAAACCCAACCATCCCACCATACCTACCCCTCTCTGCTGTGACCCCTTAAAATGAACACACTTACAACTGACTATATTTCATATGGCAAATTTATTTATGTTGTATTTTTGTTAATAACATGGCTGCTGTGGCCAATTTAATCCAAACATAAACTCCACATATATATATATATATACTAAATGTATGTCCATCACAACCCAACTTACCCCTATATATATATATATATTATATATATAATATATATATATATATATAAATATATAATATATATATATATATAAACATAAGTATAAATATATTCCCATAAGAACTGTAAACATTAACTCCATGAACACCACAACCAGATGGGGCTGAGGTACTTGGAACCAGCCAACGACCTGGCGACCAAATCCCCGAAGGGAACAAGCCACCATTTACCCCCAGCCGTACTCCACTGGCTCGGGGGTCCTAAAGCCATACAAGATGGCTCACCCAATTTGCTCTACAGGGATTCCAGCCTGTAAGAGCCCACCCCCTCCGCCAGGTCGATTCACCATTCTCCAAACCATGAGGGAATCATACCCCGAATGACTCCCTCACCGTATCTCCTCGTCCAATTCCAAGAACCCCCACCGCCAACGGCCACCATGACAACCTCACCCATGCTCCTACCACTATGAAACCCAAAACTAGGGAGGGAGTGTGGGACTGCTGCTTCGTGCCGCGCAACTGATGAACGGGCGGAAGGGGAGGTCCCAACTCGTCCCTTCATTTCCGTTCTGCCTATCCTTCCGCCCGCACGTACACAGTGGCTTAGCCGCAGCCAGCACGCCGGGTCATGGCGCACCTCCCCTAGGGGGCATGGCCGGTTCGGCGCACTGCTTACCCGTTTTCTATGCATTTTAGACATTATTGTCAATTTGTTATGTTTTGGATACTATTAAAAAGTTTAAAAGTAATACTCAGCTTGGTCGTTGCTCAGTATGTGTAGGTTATAAGTTTGTTATTGATAATGTATGAATTTGTTACTGTGAGTAGTTTGTTCTTTAGGGGGCTACAAACACACAAGGGCTAAGAATGCTTTTAGCAAAATAATTTTTTATCTTTATATTTTATAATAGGTGCATATGTTAATACATTCAACAGACAAACACCTTAGGCAATGAAAAAATGCAGTGATAGCGTGGCAATACTTAGCTGAAGATTTATCCACTCATAGCAGAGGGTAAATGTGTAGTTCAGTCATTGAGAGCTGACGAAGTCGGAGTGCAGCTACGTGCTGCCAAACAGCGGCGCGACGTTTCGGAGTGCTTTCCTTCCTTTTTCAAGCAAGCAACGGGCTTTATTTATATAGCGTGTGCAGTCCAATATATATGGTGGATTTATATGATTGAAAATGGTTCTTTAGGGGGCCCAGCGCACAGCTCTGCCCAGAGGCCCATAATTCTGTTAAGACGGTCCTGATCTGAAATGGGGTAAAAATACAAAAAAAGTTGCATTTACCTACCTGTCTCCTTATGCTGCTGACTAAAACAAACATATAGTAAGACCTGACAAGACCTCTTTAGACCTGACATCTGTGGACAAGCAGCTATTAGCCACCTAGTAGCAGGTAACAACTACTGCATGGGAAGGAGCTGCCTGTCTGGATGCCATAATTACATATAAAACAAATAAAATAACTTTAAATAGGAATGCTAGTAGATCTCCTAATTTTGGTGTCAAGGGCTTGCTTTAGCCTCATTTCTGAATTATAGGGTTTTTGTGTGTTTTTTTGGACAAAAACCTTTTATAAAACTATGTTTAATTGGTTTATTTATTTTAACTTTGACGAAAGGAAAAGCACAATCCATCTGCTTAGCTACTTTGTCCTTGAGAGATAATAACACTTATTGCAAGGGAGTGCCAATTTAAAATGAATAGCACTGGCAGTGTCATCTGCACACACAGCAGGCACATTGAAAACAAACTCAAAAAAGCAACAAAAAAAATTTAAATGGAAAAGATATTGTGAAGCGGCATGAGGCACAGCCGATAGTGCTGATCCGTTAGATGTACTATAATTGACTGAGAGGGAATTTATTGCCATATGCATGGATGCAAAGGGTAACGTACAAACCATATAAAATGTAGTTACAAAAGAGTGTACTCTCAATCTTGTTTTAGTATGCAAGTATTTTCTTCTTAGTTTAGATAGCCATTTGCGAGTTTTGTGGTCAAAGAGAAAAAATTTTTGTTAAAAGTTATGTCTAATATTGAAATGTCCTTACAATGCACTTCCAGGTTTAACCAACATTATTGAAGTTAAAATGTAAATATTAATGCAATAATGATCCTGTATTCCACGTATACATGCCTCCCAGTATTTTTTATTCCATTGTAATATACTTTATTATTTTTGATGCATTGTGTATTATGGAAGAACCTTGGGACCATGTAAAAATGCACAGTGCTTACAGCTCATTGACAGCCATGGGAACTGTGTAATGCCTAAATCTCATAACTTCATGTACACGGGGTTAAAATGGGGAGTATTTAGTCCGTAATTTGAATTCGGGGTGGATACGTCCAGTCATTACGGTAATTAAAATTTTTATAGGAACTATGGATTTGTTCCTTTTTCCCCGCTGGGAATCCGCCCGGGGGGGGGTAAGTGACTATCTTACTAGCGGCTGTTGCCCCTTTAAATTACATGTCTATGGGCCGGCTTGGTGCCGGCCCCCCACCGCGCTCCCGTCCAAATGGCGTAATTGCGGGCCGTAATTACGCCCCGCAATTAAGCCATGTGAACATAGCCTAAGCCATAACCCTGCATAAGACATGCCCCCTTTGTACAAGCCACACTCACTAAATGCAACTGTGTAATGGCTTTGGAAAAAGCTAATTGAATGGTTTTGCAACACCCAGCTTCCTGGATGTTAGGAACAGTTAGGTAGCCTATTCAGCATCCGGGAGAGCTGGGAGATGCTGCCAGAGTTCAAACCATTACACTACTACCAATATTACCGCCATAGAGTGACCATACAGTAGTAGATACTAGTTGTATACAGGTGCTCCGCAGGCAAGATTAATGATTACAGTTACATTCAATGACTCACTGGTGACATCTTCACTTTTCCTTTTCTTTTCCATGAGGATCAGACTGCCATGACTACTTCTCCTGGCCACAAATTGCACCACACAAACAGTTTAGATCTTTACTTTCCCAGCACCTCCCTACATATGCCCACCTCTGTAAAAGTTTACTATGGGTAGGT